>PVJO010011022.1:0-10197 GCA_004026905.1 Hystrix cristata
AAAAAAAAATCCTCAGATACAAATTTTCAAAAAAATACTTTAAAGAACTAACTTCAAACTGGTCTCTTTTGGCACAGTAATATTCCATGACCACTGAGTACCAAGACTTATATTAAAATATTTATGCCTTTCTGAAATGAAATTTTTGTTACAGTACTAGAAATAAAATGGAACATCTCTGTTGGATATGCCACAAGATAAAATATGGTTAAGAATGAATGAATAAATAGACAGTGGCCTCTGTGGTTTATTTAGGATGAACATTCAGGTACTAAGATGCATTTGTAATAAGACTTATTTTTAGGCCCTACATAGCAGCAAACCAACTCCATAATGACTTACAGGCTAGAAGTATTCATAAGTAGAATTGCAATCTAGTAAGCAAGTATCTTTGTAGACAGACTATTCAAAATTTCATTCATGATGTTTCTCTTTTAAAAAGGAAGATGGATAGTATGAACTAATGATCTTGCTAAGAAATAATATAGTTTCTAATTTTTATATGCTAGTGGCATTTTATAAAACTTCAAGAGTGATAATAGTTTTGAGGTTTCTTAAAAAGGTAAACATAGAATTGCCATTGATCTAGCAATTGTACTCCTATTTATGTACTCAAAGAAATTGAAAAACAAGACTTAGGTACTTGTTTGGAAATATTAATAACAGTAATATTTACAGTTGTCAATAGTATGCAACCCAAATATCTATCAGTCAACTGATGACTGGGTAAATAAAATGTGGTGTATACATACAATCAAATATTATTTAGTCATACAAAGGAATGAAAATCTGATACATGCTAGAACATGGATGAATCTTGAGAGGATTATACTCAGTGAAATAAGCCTACACAAAAAGAGAAACATTGTATGAACAAACTCTCATGAAGTACCTAGAATGGGCAAGTTAATTGAGATAGAAAATGGATCAGAAGTTATCAGGGGCTGAGGGAAGGGGAGAATAGGAACCTATTGCTTAGTGGGCTCAGAGTTTCTGTTTGGGGTCATGAAAAATTTTGGAAATAGTGAGTGGTGATGATTGTACAACATCGTACATGTAATTAATGCCGCTGAGTTGTACACTTAAGAGCAGATACACTGTAATGCTAAGTTGGCGAGTTAATGGGCGTGTTAATTAGCTTAATCAAATCTTTCTACAATGTGTATGTACATCAAAACATCATGTTGTGCTTCGTAAACATATATAATTATCATTGTCGATTTTTTTAAATTAATAAAATAATTTTAAAGGCGTGAACATGGCAAGTTATATATTATGTATATTTACCAGAAAAAAACTAGGTGAAATATTTTAACATAATGTGTAAAAAACTAAAATTCCCTGGTACACAAGTGAGTTTCAGAACGATAAGGAAAAGCTCCAGATCTCAGCAAATCTCGGACAAAGGAAGCAAATAAGGCAATTTAAAAAGAAATATAAATGGCCAGTACATAGAGAAAATATAATAATATGATCACCCTTCTTTGTAATAAAATAAATATAAGGAACAATAGATATCACTGTTTTTCCCTAGGAAGAAAAAAGGTAACAGGCAATCTCCAAAGGGGCAGATCAAGAGTTGGCCATCTTTTTAAAATAGTGCACCAATGGTGACAATATCTATCAAAATTCTTGTTAACATTCCTGTCACTTGGAACAAAAATCAGACTGTTAGCAATTAACCTGAGAGTCATCAAATACATGTATGGAAAGTGTATGTTCCAGGATATTCATAATTCAACGTAAATGTCCAACAATAGGAAAGAAGTTATTTCCCATGGGGCAACCCTAAGAGAATGATTACTGTACCATTATTAAAAGCTAAATTAGGGAGAATTTTTTTTTTTTCTGGGAATTGAACTCAGGGCCTTGTGCTTGCAAGGCAAACGCCCTAACCACTGAGCTAAATCCCCAGCCCAATATTAGGGAGAATATTGAATGGCAAAATATTTAATGGAAAAATTTTTGTGTGATCTTTTAAAATGAGAAACCTTCATGTAGCTTATCCCACTTAGTTTACAACAAATGTAAATGGTGGTTAAAAATAGTAATAGAAATACACCAAAATGTTGATTCCCTTAGATTACTAAGATAACATAAATAAATCATTTTATTGTCTTTTACTCCTTTCATATTATTATGGATTTTGTAAGTATCCCCAAAAGGTCCCTGTGTTAAAGGCTTGATGCCACGCCCATGGTTCCATGGGGGTGGAACTTTTAAGAGGTGGAGGCTACATGGAAGGTCTCATAGTCGTTGGGGGCGCACCCTGGAAGGGCTTGTTGGCACTTCCACCTTTTCTGTTGTGCTCTCTCTGATTTCTGGGAATAAAGTGGACAGCTTTTTGCTCCTCCATGTGCTCCCTGGCTTTCGTGGGGCCTTGCCACAGGCCCAAAAGAAACAACCCCGTCTGTCAGAGAGTGGAGCTTCCAAAACCATGAGTCAGAATGAACCTTCCGAAACAGAAAGCAAAAATTACCCCGGCCATTGCTAATGGTAACTGAAAGCTGACTATATTAGTAATCTGAACCAGAGAAAGAATGAGATGTGACCTCAGAACAGCAACCAGCAGGCTTTACTTATGGAGCAAACCCAGCGAGAGGGGACAATTCTCAGGACAAAGGAGAAGCTCTCAGAGCAAAGAGGCTTAAGGTTTATATATGTGTTATAGCAGGAAGGGGTGTGAGAACTGGCCAGGGAGATTTCTGCAGTGTAAGGTATTTCTTTGCTCCTCCTTATCTAGAGGATGTGGGCCTTGGGAAGCATTCGGGCCAGAGGGGTTGGAACATTGTGGCCTTGGAAATGTCTTGGGAGCAGAGAGTTGGTTGCTTCCCATGGGGCATTTAATTGTATGGCTGTTAGCTTTTCTGACTAGGCCAGGTTAGAAATGTTTGGTGATCAGAATATAGAACAGACTATCCCACATATATCCAACTTTTCCACAGTAACACCATAAAATCAGCCAAGATGCTGTATAAAAGTAGATATTTACAAAGTAAAAAATTGCTGTGCTGAGAAGAGCCTGCAATTTCTGAGGCCATGTTAGCTGAAGCTGTGTGTAGTCATGAGGAGCACTGAGTGTGATGGGGAAGTCAGGATCAGAGTAGGATGTGCTGGCCTCTCTGGACAGTAGCCACCGGAATACACAGATCATAAAGAAGGTGGAAAGTCCAGTCCACATCCAAAGGAGGTCAGCCTTAGACTAACGTCTGGCCTTGAGTCCAAAGAAACATATGTGCACACACTCCTGGTTCTAATTATTGTCCATATTGTACCCATTATTGTCCATTAACCAAATTAGATGAGAGCATTTATTCCATCTCCTGGAAACTTTTATACTGTACTGTACCTCCTGAGCTCTGCTTAAATCGTGTATAGTTTAACTATGCAGGACTCTGTATATAATCATGAAATTTTAAATAAAAATGAAAAACAAAGGACTTTTATTTAAAAATCTATGAATTTATTTGAAAAGCTTTATAGAAATATGCAAAAGTTAAATCACATTTAAGTCTACATTTAATAAGTATAGTTTTCACTCAGTGTTTATGGGCTACTGGTCCTAGAACACCCTCACCCTGTAGACAACAAAATTTGTGAGTGTTCAAGTCCCTTACATAAAATGGCATAATATTTGTGTATAACTTATGCACATCCTCCCATATACTTTAAATTATCTTTAGATAATTTATAATAGCTAACACTGTGAATAGTTGTTATGCTGTATTGTTTAGGGAATAATGATGAGAAAAAATAGTCTGTACATGTTTGGTACAGATGCAAGCATCATAGGTCTGACTATACAGTGTGTGAACCAGATTCAAAGTGAAGAGTGCTCAGAGAGCTAAGGAGGGAGGCTGAGGAGCTGTGGAGTGGTAGAGGGTATGGCGGGGGAAAACGGACCCAGCACTCCATTCACAGACATTCAACTGAGCACATTAGTGCTCAGTGTGCGGCAAATTCAAGCTCTGCTTTGGGGGGTTTTCTGGAATTTATTTTTTTAAATATTGTTGGTTTGCAGTTGGTCAAATCCAAGAATATAGAGCCACAGACATGGAGAACCAACTGTACCTTTAATTCCACAATTTGTGGCTTTCGCCAGAGCTATGATTATAAAAATACAGTATTTTACCATATGCTACAGGATTGCAAACTTCTTGAGATATGAGTGACTTTCTTGTCTTTCTACATTTTATTTTACTTATTATAAAAGTAATATCCATCTACTTTAAATACCTTAGAAAATGTAGAAAAACCTAAGGTAGAAAACACAAATGTTGGCATTCCCTCCACACAGAGATATCCCTAGAAATATTGCAGAGTAGAGCCTTTCAGACTTTGTCTATATGCAGTTGCTCTCCTTAAAAAAAAAAAAGAAAAAAAAAGTATCATGTTGGAGCTAATGAGCTTTAATCTGTATTTTTTAACTTAACACATTTAGAAAATATTCGTGTCATTAATATGCTCTACATCATCTTTGGTGGAACGTGATTTTCTTCCTTGGAGTGTATTATGCCACGTTATACCAATCTCCTTCTTGTCAGACATTGCAGTTACTTCCGTTTCCCACTGTTATGAACAGGGTTGTTGTAAACTTTCCTGTATCTTTGTGCATCTGTGATTTCTCCTCAGGACAATTTCTAGGCGTGTAAATACTGTGTTAAAAGCGTGAACTGTTAAGCCTTTTAGTTCGTATTGCAAAATTGCTCTCAGGAAAGGTACTACAACTTCTGCTGCTACCAGAAATACCGGGGCACGATTCTTGGCACCCTCACCATCACTACCATCATTTTTAAAAAGGAAGCCACATGGAGAGATGGCAAATAGTATCATGTTACTGTCTAAGAATGAACCTTGCTGATTACCACCAAAAATGAACTTTTCTCATATGGTTATTGATCACTTTAAATTATCCTTTTAGAAATTTCTTTTTCTTCCCTTTGTTCATTTTTGTTTTATCACATTAATGTTTATCATTGATTTATAAGAGTTTTGTTACATTAAGAATATTACATAAAGGCTTATTTCTAATACTTCGTATCTTTGTGTATCTTTTCCAAAATCTAGTGAAGAGATAAACAAAGTCTAGTAAAGATATAATTCTTCATTGGAGAGCTTTATACTATACCTGTGAGGAAGATAATCATATATATTCTTTCACTTAAAATAGTGTGCTCTCTTTTCCTTGGAGCACTGAATGGGATACTTTCAGTATTTCAGAGGGTAGAAATAGCCCTGGTCTCACAAGAGAAGTATTACTGAAAATAAAATAATCTCTGAAAATTCTACAAGGTGGAATCACTGATCTTTGTTGAGGTTAGGTTGAAGAGAGAACTTAAATTTAACATAAAAATGTGACTTCGAAAAGGTTACTTTTGAAGAGTGTGACTGATCGAAGTACTGTGTTATATTCATCTGGGTAATTGTAATGGATCCTTTCTCAGCATTTTTGAAACAAGGGCAATTAGAAGGGAGCAGGGACTGGGTCCTTTATATTTATGCCACCAGTGGCTGGCTGTACTTGAGCTCCAGAGAAATGAGGGAGGACAGTGGACTCCTGGCCGAGGCCTCATGATCACCCAGGGCCTGCATGGGCTGATGTGCTCAGTCACTGACATGTCCCAACACGTCAGAGGGAAGGCAGAGTATCCGAATATCATGCCACGGCACTTGGAGAACACTACAATTTGTCAATTTATAAATATTTCTCTTTTATAAGAATCAGGTGGCATAGGATTTTGTGCATGTGTATGTGTGTGTGTGTGTTTATAGGGCTAATGTATTAAGCATAATCATTTTAAATATAAAACAATTTTGGTAACTGTTTTAAAACACTTTCAACAAACCAGGAAACTCAAAATATAAAAGCTCCTGTAACTGTGACCAACCTCTGACCAGTCATTTATCGTGGATTAACAAATTGGAAATGCTGAAAATCCTCTTACAGGGTTTGCTGAATTACAGATTATTTACCTGGATATGTAATTGAGCAATGCTGTGTCTGGTCTGCTAGTTGTGATTATGGGGCTTCTCAGGGGCTCATATTAATACCAAAATTACTTAGCTTTTTATTAATCAATTATGGGCTTCTTTATTTAGGGGACATGGGGAATTTGTAACAGTGGAAAATCTGTAAGGGTTTAAAATTTCTTATTAAATCTTCTGAAGGATTTTCCCTAAATGTGATTAATAATAGAGTTCTGTGACATGATAAGAAAGCAAAGTGTACCATTTGTATTTCTAAAAGAAAATTACAGGTAACTTAATTCCAAAAGCAGTAATAATTAGACTAGCAAAAGGTATCAAGATAGAGTGAATCAAATCTGTTGGTATCTCACAGTCATTTTGGAGAAATTGTTACCTGCTTTAATCATTTGGATTACATGTGCTGGGAATGCGCTGGCGATTAAGGGTTTCAGAAATGTATAATTTGACTCTGACGTCAACAGGATCACAACTCCAGACAGTAAATATTGCCCATTACTGATGATACCTGCATAACTAACAAAATGGAAAAATCTTACAACTTGTAACTTGGGTCTCATCAATACACTTATGTTAATAAACTTCTTTGTGGAAGGTAACACTATTGATTTGCCTTTGGTAGTTTAATTTTCTCTCTTTTAGTTTTTTTCAATTATTTAATTCTTTCTAATCTAAGTAGACTGAGGTAGAGAACATTGAATCAGCTATTTTTGCTTGGCTGCTTGTTTGCTTTAGAAAGCCTTGTCCTTTTGGTTGACACCGGTGTAACATGGGAAGTGGCATGTTGATTTAGTGGTTAATACAACTTTATTAAATTAATAGTATAACTGCACAGTCATCAGGCCATCTATGACGCATGAAGGCGTAGGACCTGGGGCTGGGGAAAAAGGCAAGGGATTGTCTTATGTAATAGATATACTTTGAGCCAAATAAGTTCTAGACACATTAGGGTACCAGATGTCCTGAGTGTGTCAACTTACCTCTTACATGGCCAACAACAAAGAGTTTTGAAATTCAACTTGCAGTCTTCACTGGGAGACCACAAGTTCAAAGTTGGGTTTGAAGTTAACAAGAAATCATGTGGGAGACCAAAACAACTTTTTCTCAAATGAATTTTCAAAACTTAGAACTCCATCAAAAAACACTCTTAAATTATAAAAGATGTGACTACCTTAAAATGAGTTAATATTTTAAAATGTTTGCTATTTGTTGTTCAAATGATGTAATTTGCTGTGGAAAATTACTTGTATTTTCCCTTTTAGAAAATTGACCCAAGAAGTAAGATTATATAGTGAGCAGGGAAACTTAATTATGAATTTATTGGAAATCTGAGCAAATGAACATGAGGAGTGGAGAAACTGGTCACTGGTCAAAAACCAGCTGTATGTGAGGCAACAATATCAACATACACACCGATAGATAGATAGATAGATAGATAGATAGATAGATAGATAGATAATAGATGGATGATAGATAGATAGATTGATAGATAGACAGATTCAGACAGGATCTGACCCATCGTGTACATGACTCAGCCTCACTCGCCTTATGCTAGTCCAGGCTCTGAGCAACATTTTTCTAGCCCAATAACCTCTGACACCCATTTCTGTCCCCCTCCTCTGGCAAATGACAGCGAGGATGAATGGGGTCCCAGGAGCCTGAGCTGAGATGAGGATTTGCTCATGGCTGCAGTATGTTACCCACCCAACGAAATACTAGGAGCAGGGTCTTAAGAAAGTGGGAGGTCAGAATCAGAGTAATCAGCCTATATTTAATTGTTCTTCCAACTGGAACTAAAGATGAAAAAGGAGCAAAAGCATAAAGTTAGACAAAGACAAAAGTTGCTGCTGAATGGAGAGGTGGGGAAATGAGTCTGCAGTGATCCTGAGTCATCTGTGGACATCTGCACTGTCTTTCCCTATCCAGTTTCTGCAGCTCTGTGAGAACTCCGGAGCTTTGTGAATGATGGCCAGAGGCAAACTCTTTATGATTTGGGGCATTTCTAGTACATACAGCCAACCTCAAGTTATTTTCCATATTATCACCACTCTTATACTGCCTTTAATCCAGTCCTGAGCCAAGTGAACTCAAGCTACTGAATGTGTGTCTCCTGATTCTTACTCTTACAGGAGTGTAAGAGCCTTGAGGAGGATGCTTGCTCCTGGGTTGAGAATAACCTCTTAGAAATGCCTTCCATTGGGGCCAGTCAGTTTCGTGTCTGAGGCTTAAAAAGGCTGAGTGACTTACTTAAAGAAACTTCTAGAACTCTGAATGACTCAAACCCATGCAAGCTATTATTAAGGGGCAGTTTGAAAGCTTAAAGAATTACTAAAATTAGCAGCCTCCTGAAAAACCAAAAACGTTCCTCTATGCATTTTTAAAACCCACCTGACTCCAGAGTTGAGGCTTTTTCTATTGATCATGAAAATCCAGTAAAAATGTGATCAAGGAATTCCACCTGGAAAAGTTGCTGCACACATTTTTACCTCTACCACCACCATTATTACCATCACCACCAATTCACAGGGGTGCATTTTCCAAAGATAGTTTGTCCAATGAGCTAATCAGTGTGAAAACAAAATCCTCTTCTGTAAATTTCCATGACTACAAAGTTTTCTGCTTTTTGTGATGAAGACAGAAATTTGTACCTTCGACCCACACTCCTAATGTAGAAATAGAAATTTGGTGCTCCAGGACCCAAGTCAGCCATGTTATATTTCTACATTAGGAGTGTGGGTCGAAGGTACAAATGAGAGGGGGTGAAAAAGGAAGAGACTTTATACAACCATTTGTTTAATTTCTCAGGAGACTGGTATTAATAGACTATACTTTTAGAAGAAGTAAATTAACTTTATACAATGTTTAAGGAATATTGTATATGTAGGATCAAATGAGGGGAAAGGGTAGTTTTGCCAAAGGCAACTGTTATCAAGGTTCTGAAATTAATTGGATGCTTTAATTGAGGTAGATTACTGGCTAATGCTTGCTTGAATACAGTAATTCTCCTATTAAATTATCTTTGAATAATTACCTGAAATTTCTCAGCTGCAGAGACTGATGGCTATTTAATTGCACAGTGATGTTCCTATATAATTACTTAACAAGGTGTCCTGTAATAGTTTAATTCCCCTTTTACTGAAAAAAAGTGGATGATAAAGTAACCACAAATACCCCTTTTATAAAGAAAAAATTGCTGCAGGTTTTTTCCTTCAAAGATTATTTATTATTTGAAAGTAAATGAAATTATTTCTAAATTTTTGATTTGTAATTCAAGTATTGATGATTTTTAAAATAGAGTAGAACCTCTCCAACACACAATACATTAGATAACATTTCAAAGAATTGGACCTGTCATTTTTAATTTTTGCTTATCAAGAACATTCTATGTCTCATTATTAAACCACTTCTTTCTCTTCATTTTTATTGCATATTTTTTATCTAAGGTTTTCAAATTAAGTATATAGCCAGTAAATGAATAATTAAATATTTTTAATATGTGGCCATATGTCACATGAGAACACTATGACAGAAAAGTAAATGAATTTTCTGGAGTTATTTGG
This sequence comes from Hystrix cristata, assembly GCA_004026905.1. Lineage (NCBI taxonomy): Eukaryota > Metazoa > Chordata > Mammalia > Rodentia > Hystricidae > Hystrix > Hystrix cristata. The sequence goes on from PVJO010011022.1 coordinate 9,546, forward strand.
CAAACACTGTACAAAGAAGGTAGTTTCCATCAAGACATCAGTTTACCAGAATTTGGAATGTTGTAACAGATGTTATTGGGATTTCAACAACAAATAGCACTGGATTCTCATTGGGTTAATCTAATTGTCCTCTACAGTAAGCAGAATCTGATTCTAAAATCAAAAACAAAGAACACAAATTTTGACAAATCTTGTTTCTTGTGCAATTTAGGGATGTGAAAACCAGTAAAGTACTAAGGAGGGCACAGCTAATTGGGATGTGGAATAAATAAAAAATTAATGTCAGTGCATTGCCAATCTTAGCCCACTAAATATTTTTCCAGAACTTTTCTAGAATGATTTAACATTGTATACATTTCCTTAATGCCGGAATAACATGCTCGTTAAGCTGGATAACACCAAAAACATATTGGCAAAAATTAGAATCTGAAATTATTTCAATAAGTTAAGAGAAAGGGTTACATTAGCAAGATAAGGCTTGACAGGTTCAAAATAATGATATTCATATATGGAGGATAGAGAGATTGTTCGGTTTCCAGTATGTCAGTAACAGTACTGAGTCATTCTGGGAAACTAACCAAATATGAGACCTCACCTGAGGTCTATTTTTATGATTAAATCTAACACTGAAATACATATATGGGAATGTAGA
>PVJO010011022.1:10297-61725 GCA_004026905.1 Hystrix cristata
TTTTTTTTTTTTTTTTTTTTTTTTTTTTTTTTTTTTTTTTTTTTTTTTTTTTTTTTTTTTGGTGGTGCTGGAGATCGAACTCAGGCCCTTGTGCTTGCAAGGCAAGCACTCTAATCACTGAGCTAAATCCCCAGCCCCTCCAAACTGTCTTTGAGTGTACAATTTTATTTTTAAATCACAGCTCACTGATACGTGCATTAAAGGGTTAAAAACAATGAGCTCTCCAAATCTGCAGCAATGGTCCTGTCTCCAGAATAAACAGTTTCATCTCATACATGACATAGTCTGGAATCAGATGAAAATATGGCATGGAAGACCCCTTGTGATTATTGTGCAAGGAATAGCAGAAACACACATGACCTGTACTTTGACGAAATCATCCTCAGATATTGTAACTATAGTTGCATGAGTCTCCTAAAAGGTACACCAGACAGAGTTGTATACAGTTTGACTTGAGAAGATTTTCTTTGTGCTGGGAATTCAAAATATATCCTCACTCCAGAGAAGCAGATGGAATGAAAACCACACATCAGACTCTAATCTTTGAGATCTTTAAGATTAAAATGGAGTTTCGAATTTCTGTTGAGTGGCGAGGCAAACGCTATATACCTTCGATCATTTCAGCCTTTTTGGTCCATTAAAAAAAAAAGTTTCAAAGCCAAACAGAAAGCAGGTGCTGTGGATTCTGACAGTCAGAGGGAATGAGGTGATGTAGGTGAGGAAGGGATGGTTTTTGATGGAAATGGTGGAGAAGGAAGTGAGGGAAGCAGGGTGAAAAGATGCTTTTGGTGAGTCCCACGAGCATGCAGTCCCCCAAAGGCAGTCCTTTGGTTGCTTACCGATATTACAATTATGGCCACTCTTCTGGGATCCAGGTCACTTATAGACTCCTAGGGATGAGGAGAGAATGCCAAAAGGGAGCAATGATTCTGCTCCTAACCAGTGAGTAACAGGAAAAGTGGACAAACTCTGCCTCTGGGAAATGCCTTTTCCACATTGCAGACCCATGGCCAAGCCTGCAGCATGCGTGCATGCAGGGCATGTCCTGTTAATTAACTGTTCCTCTGAGGTGCGGGGACAATACCAACCACGGAGCAGGACGACCCTCCTGACATAGTGGGCCCCTTTGTATTGTGTATCGTCTAGTAATTTATTTTTCTCTTAAATAGTACTGCAGGTAACAATGATAAAACAGCAATAGAGTTCTTCTATAAATTCTATAATTTCTTATTTTTCTGAGTAGCAATTGTGTATAAATTTCTATGCTTTTTTATCCAAGAAATACATCATGTGCTCCACCAAGAAATATAGTATCATTATCTTTTCTAAAAAAGGTCTTAATTTTGTTTATTTAAAATTGGAGCTCTGTTCCAATAACATGACTTAATCAGTGGGTGTGGTAGTCTAATACCACTGTTGTGCTTGACTTCAGAGTCAGCAATGTTCATTTTTAAAAATAGATATAGTCCTTGAAGAAATGAATAGGCTGCTTCATTAAGAATGGACTTCGTTTTCTTGTGTGGCTTTTCCACAAATGGAAATCTGTATTTCTGTAGTAATTACACAGGAAATCATTCCTCGACCCACATATCCGCTCACCCCAAAAATAAAATAAAATAAAAATTTTTCAAGTAGTTCCAAAAGGAAGGAGGCATCTACCCTGCTTCTTGCCTCAATAATGCATCTTCTGCCAAAGGACAAATGTCAAGTTAAACGGACAAGACAAAATAGAAATGTCTTTATGAGGAGCAAGCTGCTTCGTCCTGCAGGGTGTGGATGTGTGTTTACAGTACGGTCACTCACTATTCAGTGACTAAGATCGATTCTTCATTGGAATTCACATTTGACCATCAATGAGAGATCATGATGAGGTCGAACTTTGATCAGTCTTCCTGCCAACAGATCTGGAATCACATTTTAAGCCTGATCTGAGCTCACGTTCTTCTTTTATTCCAGCACAAAAGCTCGGAACCACAGCCTCATTGAAGCACCCTTCAAATCATTTGTGTTTCTCTAGCGATGTGAGATATGGCGATTCTTTCATTCCACGAACTAGATGCGCTTTGTTTCCACTTTCATCTGAGGAGAATTACTTAACCTTTGATGGCCTCATTCTCTCATCAGCAAGCCCAGGATTTTAGACTATAATGAGTAGCTCCCAAACTTCACTGTGTTGGATAATAAACTAGAAGCTCATTAAAAATGCATTTTCCTGGGCTCGGTTACCTGTGATTCTGGTTCCGTTGGTTTGGGGTAAGGCTCAGGCATCTGCATTCTTCACTAACTTCTAAGGTGATAGTCAGACTGTGCTTTGGGGAACATGGCTTTAAATGGTCTTCAAAGTCCCTTCCAAATTCTAACCTTTGCAATCAACCCATGAGTTTTAGCACCAGAAGGCTTCCTAGAGATCAAATTTAATTACATGTAAATTGGTTAAGTAACACACATGTGACAGTGTGTACAGTAACAGTAACATTGAACAACTAATGTTTATTGAGCATTTTTACGTTTGGACAGGTCTTACTTCCATTATAAACATTAACTCACTGAGCCTCTAACACTCTTAGAAGGAAAGCAGTATTATGTCCATTTGATGGGAATGGGAGCAAAACCACATAGAAGTGATGTCATTTGCTCAAAAGTGAACAGGCCTTGAGGAACAGACAGGCACTTGCTATCCTGCAAAGGGCACTGAGGAGCTGAGCCCCAAATCAGTAAATGCTCATAAATTAATCAAAAATAGCAAGTACTTGGCTTATTTTACTACCATTCTGTCCTCCGGGTTTGCCAATTTTGTAATAAATAACAAAAAAGCCTTTTAAAGGCTGCATAGTGTTCTTCTGTGTATTTTTCATCACTAGGTTTTCTTTACCCATCCATCTGAAGATGAACACCGAGGTTGCTTTCATATTTTGGTTATTGTGAGTGGTGATGCAATGAGCATGGGAGGGTGGCTGCCTCTTCAGCATATCGATTTTAGTTCCCTGAAGCTGGGCACAGAAAGACAAATACTGCATGACCTCGCTTGCACGTAAAATCTAAAAACGTTGAATTCAGAGAAGAGAGTAGATAATCTTTACCAGAGGCTAGCGGAGACAGGAGAAACAAGCTTTGATGATTTATTGCCCAGAAAAGCAACTGTAATAAATAATAATGCACTGTATATTTCAAAATTGTGAAAAGAGTAGATTTTAAATGTTTTCAACACAAATAATGATAACTATTTGAGGTGATGATTTGTTACCCTGATTTAATCATTGTGCATTATACACGTGTATCAAAACATTACATGGAATCCCATAAATATATACAATTACTATTTGAAAAAATTATTTCAAAGAATTCCAAGCACTCCTGTCTCCAGGCCCCTAGTGACTTTGGGGGCTACGTAAGGAAGGGCAGGGAGGGAGTTCGGACATCAGCTGAAGAGGTAACTGAAGGTCTAGTTTAGGGATGTACTTAGATGTTAGGGAACTTGGCTTTCTTACGTTTCTACTTTTTTTCCTTATTCAGTCACCCTACGACAATATGACGAGCTATATTTATAATGTACATTTCTTTCCTAAACTGATAATTCCACTCCTAGAATTTTAAATTCATAAACAAAAATAGTATGAACAAGACAGTTCCTCACAAAATTATTTCTGATACTAACATTTTGGTAACAACCTAAGTGCTCAACAATAGGAGATTCTTACAATAAATCTTTGCATTTAATGGAATATCGTTCAGCCACTAAGATGTTTCAGGAAAATACTTACTGACCAAAGTGTTTGTGATATAACGTGACCATTTAAAGAGCGGGTTATCAAGCAATAGGCACAATATAATTCCAGGTTTGTGCCGTATGTTATGAAGGTGTGTGGTTGTGTCTGTGTACAGCCTGAAAAGGCTGAAAAATTGGTCAGATTCTCAGAGCGATTGGATGATTATACATGACTCTCACTTTTGTTTTAGCCCATTTGAGCTGCTGTGACAAAATGCCACTGCCTGGGTGGGTTCTAGGTGCGTCTGATGAGCTTTACTCAAGACTGGCTCCTGAAGTGCAGCCAGATTTTCGAAACATATGACAATTGTGTGAGTGAAGGAGTGAGTATTTTCTTACACACGGTGGACTGTCTGGAACCAGGGAGGCTGTGCCTTTCCTCCCAGTGACAGCATTCCGGAAGTGCCCTCTTAAGTGCTTTGCAGAGTCAGCCAGTCACAGAAAATAGCAAAAATAGCAAGCCCAGGTCATGTTCACTGTGTGCTGTAAGTGTCAACGTGTCATATAATGTTCATGGTGATCCCAATAATGGAGGTGACTTTATTATTCCCATTTACCTTGTCAGCCAACTAAGGCACGGAAAGCTTGGAAACTTATCCAAGTCACAGTGTCGCCCTTACTGAGAGTCCTGCCTGTTCCAGGCCCAGGTGCCTCAGATCACCATGCCAAAGCACTGTGCTAAAATGCACCTCACAGGCTTTAACCTCAAGCCTGACAGTAACTCAGAAATATCAGTATGTCTGTTTTTCAATTGAGGAAACCAGAACTCATAGAACTCTCTTTAAGAGAACATAGATTTTTTTTTTTAAGAGAACATAGATTATCTAGGGGGAGAATTGCCAGGTAGAGGGAAAAAGTGATGTGCAGGTGGCCCCCATAATTCCTGAAATGGTGCTTTAACTTTAAGCACGTTTCTTGATTTCTCAAAGCCTCATTTATTTGTCTGTAAAATGAAGATTACGATGCTCCTTACATCATAGAGGGTGATGTAACATCATAAAGCACTCAGCGTGTTGGCATATTGCAAATACTTGGTAAATAACAACAATAATAATAGCAGGATGTTGGATTTTAAAGGTATTCACCTCTATACCAGTATCAAAGTGAATCATGTATCAAATCACGAATAAATAGTTTATTGAAATAATAGTGGAGTTGTATAATAAAGAGAAGGACCATAAAGCGAAATAAATGCAGGAAGCTCTGGCTTAAATAACATTAAATAGGAATTTTATTATAGATCTCGTCTAAGTCTTTAATTGCCAATATTGTTAATGAAGCCATAAGAGGGCAATATAGAAAGCAAGTTTTAGTAACTCATTTGAATGTTTGTGTTTTTCTGAAGGCTTCTTTTTTTAAAATTTTTTTATTTTTACCAAGAATATGTATTGGTACATTATTATATACATAATGATCATAATCAACATGGTTATTTTGTACCTGTACATGATGTATCTTGGCTTTCCCCCCTCTTTGCCTCCCCTCCCTTCCCTTCACCCACCCTCTCTATTTGCAACAAGTTTATTTACACTTTTCCATCTGAAGGTTTCTTGAATCCTGAGAATTCTTTGGGAAGCTGTCTTAGACGAAATCCTGCACATATCTTAAATTATTCAAAGAAATGGGTAATTCTTCTATTAGCATACAATATGCTTCTATACCACAGAGTTTATGGTAGAAGAGAAAATGGTACATTCTATTGTTTTCAAATTCTCATGATATTCCATGTGCTAGAAAACCTAGGACTTTAGAAAAAGTAGGGTGGACTCTGGTAATGTTTGTATTAACCAAAAGGGTCCCACAACTAACTAGTAAAACTCACAGGCTTATTAGGAGGCTTAAAGCCATACTGAACCACTGACCTCTACTCAGCATAGGATGTTCTTCCTACTCTTCTGCCTTTCCATCCCGCCTTGCCTGGTTAACTCCTACTCATGCTTAAGATTACCACAGATAACCACCTCCTTCTGAACATCTATACTGCTTTGGTGCCCTACAGATGCCGTATTCACCCCACCACGGGACAAAATGTCAACTCTTTGATGGCAGAAACAATGCCTGTTCACTATTGAGTCCCCAGGGGCTCACACAGTGCCTGACACTGAGTCAGTGCCAAGTATACCTTAGTGAGCTGAATCTCAGCACAGAGAGCAAAGTTAGCCTTGCGGAAGGGCAGAGAGGAAGGGAGGAGAGATCTACACAGAACAGGAATGGGAAGGGCTTGGAATGGGAGCCTGCTGGACATGCGCATAAAGGATGGCTTCAGACTGCAGAGGAATGTTTAAAAGCACCAATATCTTTGTGACTCTGGGGAATCAACAGGGAGAGGCATCCTGAGGATGCCAAATGAAAGGTCCCGATGTTGCTAAGCACCCCTTTATTTATCCTCAGCTGTTTATACACAACTAGTCAGTGTGTGCAGGAATTTTCATCCTATACTTATTTGCAAGTCACTCAAAACAACACTAGTGAAAGTCAGTAGTGCTTTGCATAATTTGCAAATTTCTTTAGAACATGTGGTTGATGGGTCAATGACTCCTAAAGGGAACTCCCACTGATTCCAGGGCAGAAGTATGACCACAGAGTCTTCACAGTGGAGTTGTATATGATGGTTACTGAAACCTGGAAGGATCTCTCAGGGTACCCAAAGGCCAACTCACAGCACAAACCCCGAAGAGACTAATAGCGAAGTCCACTGCCCATCTCTTCACTAGGCTTCTCATTTTTTTATCCTGGTAAAGCTTAACATTGTCCACTTGGTGTCTGAATTGGAAATCTCTGATTGTTCCTGATTCCTCCCTCTCCCAACCACACATCTGAAGAGTCACTGATCGCAAATGATTTTATTTAAATTTGTTGTAGTATTTTATTTTGTTGTTAGATTATTAAATAAATGTATCCTCATGGGAAAGCCGATAGGCAGGTAAACAGATAAAGAAGCAGGGGGAAAGTCACTCAATCCCGTTGTTAATATTTTATAGTATTTCTTGAAATTTCTATCAAGTTCTGTATATAACTTTGACTCCAGATTTTTGTTTTTCACATCTGTCTTGATTCTCTGCTGTCCCTCATTCACTGCAGCTTTATTTCAGAATTTTCCTCATCTGAAATAAATGTCCTGCCCCTAAGGACATGGGATGATCAAAACAGGCCTGGGTCTTGCTCTCATAAGACCTACCAGCAAGGCATGTAAATCTTTTTTCTCCCTTCGTTAGCACAAAGGCCACAGCCAGCACACACTTCTTTTCCTCTCTTAACATTTATCAAGGATCATTTTATCGATCCCTCATTCCTTCCATATTTTTTTTAAGCACTGGGAATTGAACCTAAGCTCTTTTTCTGAGGCAGAACCTTACTAAGACTGTGCTTGAACTTTTGAGCCTCCTGCCTCAGTCTCCCAGAGTGCTAGGGTCACAGGTGTGCCCCACCACACTCAGCTCTCGTTCCCATTCATGTTGTGGGCTGTGCTCTCATATCCTTGCATCATAATAACCAGCCTTATTGATAGATGTTGAAGGTGCTTCTGGTCTTTTACTATCACAAAGAGTACTGCACTAAGCAACTTTGCGCATATGTTATGTCAAGCATGTTAGATAAGAGCCACACGATAGATTCCTGAGAGTGGGGTTTTAGTAGCAATTTCTGTTTCCCTCCCCAGAGTTTCACCAATAACATCCCATCAATAGCCCATCTCTAAGAGTGCTGGTTTCCCTATCACCTTGAAACTGTTGTCATTCTCTGCTTCAGACCACTTGGTGGCCAAAGGAAATCCCATGACTGATTGAATTGAAAAAGAAATAAAGCAAGGAGGATTCTTTCTCTCTCGGGCCACCAAGAAACTTCTTCATGGAGGATTGGGTTTATTTTTAAGGTGTCTTTATTCCTTAAAGGAAAAGAAAGAAAAATCTATAAATGCTACTATATAGGAGTTACAAAGAGAAGCAGATTTCTTTGCTGCATTTCCAACTAAACCAACCACTTAAAAAGATACAGGGCGCCATTCAGGGTTGTTGGAGCAGTAGGGGAACACATAGCTGATCTGCAATCAAATGGCCACTCAGGAGAGCAATCTGTGTGCTTTTCCCCACAGAGCAGCCAGCTCCAACTGGAATATTGGCAGGGCCCATGTGTGACTTCTTTGTGCGGTGGTTCACTCCCTTCTTAGAGGCTGGGGCAGGTTAGGAGAGAGAGCGCCCATGTTGTACAACAGCATATCCGAACTGCCCTTTATGCCTACCTATTTCTTTCCCTGCTTTCACCCCTTTGTGTGTTTTTAATGGGGATAAGTGTGAGATGTACTGGAGTGCAATCACATTGTGGTCTTAAAAGGATCTCTGATGATAGAAAATATGTCAATTTATTATTTCCCTCGGGACAGAGAAAAAAGTACAAAGGTTCAATAGATGATGAAGATAATACTTGTGCACTGTATAGCATTTTCCAACAAAGGATTTTAAGGTGATTTTCCTTTAAAAAATACTTTAGTCCCATTTTATAGGTGGGGAGACAAGAAGATTTTGTAGTGACTAAAATGTCCTAGTGGTAGGACCCTGCATAGTGTCAGCGTCTCTATGATCCTGTCTGGGCTTTTTCACTCCCTCTAGTGGAATTTTGTTCTTCACATCAGAGTTTTGTACAGCAGTAGCAAGCACTGTCCTACTGTGCCCAATCTTTTGGGGACCAGAAGCATAGTTTTGTCAAATCTTCAACCTGATGGCTGTGTCTGTGATCACAACTGTCATAGGTACCTACAGTTCCAGTTTTCTTACATAGCAATTAGCCCAGTGGGGGCTGGGCTGCTCTTGCATGCAGGAAGTACGCTGGGGAAGCACAGCAAGGGGGTGGCCAGGGTCATTCATAATGAATCAACAAAGCATTGACAATAGTTTTCTTGTAAACTGAACAAACCTTATAAATGGTGTGTGGTCTCCCCTCCCCCATGAATTAGTTCCTTTGTCCTGAAATGTGTGGTTAGCCTAGATATTCATTCTGCTGTGCTGGAAGAGTGGCAGGGTCTGGGGAGGCACCCGGAATGTACAAGACAAGTCGACATTTTACATTTTGGTCTTCTGTATCAGAGCTAGAACTATCTCATTTGAAAAGTCAGAGGAGAAAAACATAGGTGGGAAGCATAGGAAACTTTGTAGACTATCTGAGTGATCAGTTTTAGGACATGAATGTGATGGCTACAACCTCTTTCTGTGTGCAAGGATGAAAGGGAATTAAGACTGTAGAAACAGTTCTTAAAATGCTTTGTATGACTGCTTGAAATTCATTGTATGATTGCCTGTTTTTTAAAAACCTAAATAAGGAGGGCTAAAGTACTTAGGAGGAAAACTAATTGCTGTAAGCTTTTCCTTCTCAGTCTGTGCTGTTCTCTGCTGTTATCTAATCGTGGATATTGAGCAACTGAATAAAAGAAACTGTGTCTTATGCAAAGTAAATGGACAAACATCATTTACTGCTGGCGTCTTCCTTGGCTCCTGAGGTGGGAGGTGGGGGGAGGTATTGCACAGTGAAGTTCACTGCAGCTTAGAGTTCATGCAATCAGCATTATGAGCAAAACACTGAAACAAAAATTCACAGAACTAAAAAGAGCAAATCTATGTGGAGGGAGGTTTTTGAAAGCTTGAAATGTTCGAGTATTGCTGCTTGTCTTTATAAAAAGGCAAATTACGATGGCATAATTTTTGACATGTTACCAGACAGGTTGCATGTCGGAATGTATATTAGATCGAATCGATAGATTGTTCCATGAACAGAATTGCAATATTCAAAGTTGACTTTACGTATCACATTATTTACAGAAAATATATCACAGGAATACCATCTGTTTCCTTTCAGATAGAATTTTACTTAATGGCAAATTTTTATTAAAGTATTAGAACATGTTTTTTCTCCTTTAAGAATTGCTAACACATGAAAACAAGTCAATGATTAAGATCACAGAAACCCATGTAGTATGTATATTCAATCCAGAATTGTTTTAGGGTCGTTGTAGCCATAGAGTTTTCAAATAAATTATTTGAATATAAAAGTAGATTATGTATTTCCCCTGTGGCTGGCCAAATGTCTTTTCAACAAAGGGTAAAATAAGAAGGCTATTTTTTGTGTAAAAGAGTGATCTTTTTAGTCATGCTTGGCTGCCTTTTCAGGACTGTCTCCATTTCTAATGAGATATTCTTGAACTCATTTGAACCAGAAAGTTTAGTAAATTTGTGATACATTTTCACATAAAATACCATGATTTGTTTAAAAGATCAGAGCTAGAGTGAGAGGAGAATAGATTAATGATTGTTTTGATTTCTAGATTATAATTTTGAGCTGACACCTACATTGGACAATATCTAGAATATAGAAAATATATCTATTGACTTTGTTGTTTCATACTTCTTGGCAGTTCTAATTTCAGCTTACTGCCTGCTTTAGAATATACTTGTAATTTAAATCTCAGTTGAAAGCTGTCATAAAGAGTATATAACAATAGTCCTTATAGTTGTATTTTTCAGAGTTCTTCACATTCAAAGATAGTGAAGGCCCATATGGAGAAATGAAGAAAAGTGTTTCCTATAAATTTTATGGCTCTACTTTGAAGTAGATTTGACTTACATGCAAATTTGTAAACATTAACTTTTTCTTTTCTTATCGACATAGTGAAATAATTCCTGGGGATGGAAATACACACACACACACACACACACACACACACACACACACACACACACAGTGGTGAAAGACATTTTTTGAAAATTGAAAATAAATTTTGGCATGATCATTAACATATGAAAACATGTTGATAGTATCCTCTGGTATTTTAACATTGTCTACATTTCATTATTTTTCTAATCTACCTGGTCTTTTGTCAGAGCTCTCAGTTAAATATTTCTTGCAAGTACAAGCAAAGAAATCAGTTAATAGATCTTTACTTGATATAAAAAATCAACTCCATATTGTACTCATTTCTAATTTTTTCTTCAAATTGTACTTTGAAATAGATACATCACTTGTTTTGCATTTGTATTTCCCTTCAACTCATTTTCTTTTTAGCTACAACAAACACCAATTTTTCTGTTCTTTTACCCTTCTTTAATTTTCACAGCAAATGATGTGTGGTATTTCTCCTGAAATTGACCATTCTTTTCAGAAAAAAAAAAAATTTTTTTTTCTGGCCTGTGATGCTATGCTGAAAAAGTCACTCAGCTAAAAATGAGTTACTTCATTTCCAGATAAAAACAATAGTGTCTTCATGCCTGCACTTATTATTATTCTGAGAATGTACTAATTTGTTACATCCAAGATGACGGTTCATTGGGTCTGTGAAGAGGGCAGTGTGCCAACCATAGCCGGGAAGTAAAAGGACTTCTTTCATGGCAAGTAGTGGGACAGAGAGTAGCCCACAGTTCTTGTGGGTATCAGGAGGCACACTGCCAGTCGAGTCATCCCAGTATCAGGGTCTCCAGTGTTGGATACTGAATCAAGCTAAAACTATGATTTTACTAAATGTCAGCCCGGGCAGCCAAATTTTCAAACCCACTATTGCTCTAAGTAGCAACTGAGAAATGTTTTGTCCCTGCAGGCACCGGATAATGTGACACAAGGATTTCGAATGTGTGCAGTACATTATTACTCTTGGCATTAAGCTTAGATAATTGTCTACTTACCCTGAGCCGGTAATAGCAAAATATAAGTGAAGGAGGATGTTTTTACAAAGTAAAACTACAAAACAGATTCGTCTATATTGCTATGGATTTTTTATTATTATTATTCTCCCCTATTAAATTTGAATGATAATGAAGTTTGATTCTGTACCTTTATTGGGCTGTAAACCAGGGTGGTCTCATAATTTTGTTTTACATGCATGACATTACTTAAGGTCATTACTTGTAAATCGTAGTATAAAAAGGCTGGAAATATATTCAGCACTTTGTAGTTTCCGAATACACATTTAAGAGCTGCTATGAAAAGTCGAGACCTACATGGCAGATTTTCTGGCACTGAATGGTCAATTTAGTGATGTAGATTAGTGAATCCAAACAGTAAGTGGAAAGAGACTATAATAATGCTTTGATATGTCGCTCTGTTGAAGCATATTCTGATTGATCCACTTTCTGTTATTGTAATATTTTTCTTTGCTCTATGGCAAAATGCTCTCTCCTTTCTTATTTTTTTAAGATTATAACTCAGAAAAAAGATCAGTTTTTAAGAATAATTTTCAGCTGCTTTGGTACCACTTAATGAATGGAAAACAGATTCAAATTGATGAATTTTATTTTGTTAGAATAAAAACTTCCCTTTGAGAACATTTGCTTTTTGCTCAATATGTGTTTGTCGAGTTTTCTTCTACCACATAGTTTTAATTCATGGTCCCTTTTAATTTAAAGGGGAGTCTATTTTTAAACCACCCTCAAGTAGTAACCATTTTAAAAATAATAATGTCAATTTATCAAAATCTTGAAATAAGTTTTACTTAAAATGTGACTGACCTTATCTCCGTGTTTTGAGTCATATTTCATTTCTACAAGTATTCGTGGTCTTAGGGAATGAAAACAAGTTCTGCCTTTTGTATTGTTCATGAGCTACAAATTAGATTTTCTTAACAACTTACCTCAAAATGAGGGCTGTATGTATTTTTCTTTTTAATTCCAAGTAGAAGGAAACCGGTTGAATTTATGATGAAGACAACTGAAAGTTGGAATTGCTTAAAAATAAAAACAAAAGTACACTATTGTAACAGATTTTAAATGAAGTAGGTTATCAAGTGGACTGCTAATTTTTGCCTTTCCAAAATGTTGGATATTTAACCCTCAGAATAATTAAATATTTGTAATAAAGCAGTTAATTCAAGCAGTTTATTGCTGTAATTTGCAAAAGTACATTGAGCTGCTTTCTTTTCAGCTCATTGATGGAGGAACAAACATTTCTTTAATAAGACTACAGCACATTCTAATTTTGTTGCAAAAGCTTAGATAAGGATCAGGCCCCCTCTGAATCACTGCATTGACCTATGACATTGAAAGTGCTGAAGCTCTTTGGCAAAAGAAGAGTTAGACATTCATTATTATGCACAGGACTTTCCAGTTCTAAAGGGGCTCTGTGCTTTCTCTCAGATAGACTTTGTTTGTTGGAAATGAGAACTGTATTTTGGCAGCAAAGGACCAGAACTGAAGCTACTCTGCAGGCAGGCTCATTATGACATAATCCTTCATTAATCCTCATTCTCTATTAATAGATCATGCAGAAGTTTTTCTTCAGTTGATCATCTTCATCAAGGAGCTATGGAAAGGAATTACTGGTGAAATGCCCACCTCTGGTTTTAAGGCAGCTGGTTTTAGATTCGTCTTTATTAGTTTCAAAGATTAATGGTGAAAATAATCTCCCAGACTTTGCTTGGTATGCAAATGACATGAGTACCTAAAAATCTGATGTAACTAGACCTTGGTGTTTTGGGGATAAAACTCACCTGGGAAGAAAATATACATATATATATTTCATATATATATATTTTATACACACACACACACACACACACACACACACACACACACACATATATATATGAAAGGTTTATCAGGCTAAAATTTCTTTCTGGTGAGATAAACATGCTCTAGTTGTAGAAGTGTGGGAATAGTAACTGAACTGTCCGAGTTCCCATATCGCTTCAGAAAACAAGTTTTCACATAAAATATGTTCATCATTAACTGTTACTAATCAGATCGGTGTTTCCTTGAGACGTTCAACTTTTCACATGGAGGATGGGATGGAGTATATGTCATTTAGGGAGATATATGTGAAATTGTTTTCATCCAAATTATCCACCCAGATCAAAGATTGGAAATAAAACATTTTGATGTTAAGATTTTTAATGTATGTAGAGAAAATAAATAAATGTGCTTCGCTGTATTTTGACCTTTGTTTGTTTTTGTATAATTTTTTGTAACACCCTTGGGGCAGAACATCTGGCTTATCGATTTATCCTGGAGCACTCTGGTCTGTTGGTATCCCCGACTCTGTCACTGTGTACCAAATCTGACTTATCTTTCTTGATAAATGTAAAATTCATTTTGAAGATGTAATTTAGAGATATTAAGAGATTTTAGTAACACTTATCTTCACTTGACAGAATTTGAATATTACACAATAAAATACTATTCTTAGGATGATTATTTGGTTAGGAAGTACGTTCATTTTCTTAGAGGAATGTCCTGTAAAACCTTTTTCTGGTGGTGGTAGGTGATTGTTCCAGTAGGAATGTGCTCATTGGATTGAATCTTTAATGGTCTTGTGCCACCATTGGAACTAGCTGACAAGCCCAGGCTAATCTCTCCTGGTAATGTTAATAATATTGTAATATTAGAAAATATTAGTGCTATAAAAATTCTGTAGGAACATATTTTTCTGTTATCTTGTACTTTTCTTCAGTACTAGAGATCAAACCCAGGGGCACTCTACCTCTGAGCTACTTCCCCAGACCTTTTTATTTTTTATTTTGAGGTAGGGTCTTGCTAAATTGCCCAGGCAGAACTCAAACTTGTAATCCTCCTGACTTTTGTACATATTTTTGTATTGAACAGAACTCAAGGAAGTTTAATGAGTTGTCCATGAATACACAAATTATAATAATATAATTTGGTTTCTAACCGAAGCCTTTCGTTCTCTTAATGCTTTTACTTAAAATCTACAATCGAGGGAACTGAGAGTTATTGAACTGTTATAAATGAATCACCTCCCTAGGCACTTTATGTAAACTAATTTTATGGCTAATAGTTTAAGCTAATTGAAAGAGAGTCCCCATGAAACTCTAAGGCAAAAGCCATATTTAGTAATGTTGAAAGCCAGATTCCAGCACAATTTTGCAAATTTATCCAAGCTAAATCACCAGAGATGGTGAGGGAACAGCCCAGTCAAGGCCTGGGAGATCAAAATATCACGCTATCTTGTGATGTGTGGCTCTTCTATTCACTTTCTGTTCATCAGAAGTGGATAGAAAAGCAACCTAGACTGTACGTACAAAATGTTCAGATTCAAAAGAGTATCTTCACAATAGCAAATGTTCACACTCTTAAAAACCCACCAAATAAGAACTTTGAATTTATCATGGCCAACCCGGGATATAAAAACTTGAAAATCAATCAATCTCCCTGTGGTGGGCAGCTTTTCAGGTGTTCAGCTAGATCTTCATTTATTTACTGTTATCAGAGATTTCGGTTTTGATTGTGTGTGTGTGTGTGTGTGTGTGTGTGTGTGTGTGTGTGGTGCTGAGAATAACATAAAGTTCTGGTTAGCAGTGATAACATGTGACTGTTTATGTTTAAGAAGATTCTACACAACCAAAGTAGTATTGCACATGAAGAAAATAAAGATTAGAAACTGTGTCAGAGAAGTTGGGGTGTGGTTCAGTGGTATAGCATGTGCTTAACATGCACGAGGCCCCAGGTTCAATCTCCAGCACCAAAAAAAAAAAAAAAAAGTTAAGGAATGCTTTGAAAATTTAATTAGAATATGGACACAGCAACTTGGTCTAGGCTTTTCTTATCTTTCCTGGTGTTCATATGTTTTGTTGACACAAAACTCCCCATCAGACCATTTCAAATTGCTCCTGGGCAGAATTTATCTTCCCCTGTGTTTTTTTTCCCATTGCTGCTGTAATAAACTACCACAGACTGTGATTTAAAACTCCACAAATTTCTAATGTTACAATTCTGCGTTCCTTTTGGAAGCTCCAGGAGAAATCCGTTTCCTTTGACTTTTCCAGCTAGCAAAGGTTGCATGCATCCTTTGGCTACAGGCCCTTTTCCCTGTCTTCCAAGCCAGCAAACAGCAGAGCATCTTCAAATGTATTTCTCTCTATTCCTCAGCTTCTGTCATTTCTCACCTTCCATCTCATTTTGACTTCCCTTGCATTCCTTTCGTAAGAATCCCTGTGATTGCATCAGGCTACCTGGATAATCCAAGATAAACTCCCCTCTCAAGATCTTTAACTTGATGACTTCTGTAAAGTCCCTCTGCAATCTAAGGTAACATACCCAAGTTCTGAAGATGACGGTATGGACACAACTGGGGGTGGGGCTGTTTCTCAAGTCTTTCGCACACCAGAAGAAGAATGGGGACTCTTTTCTGTCTCCTCAGGTATCAAATCGTGCTGAAATAAGTGGTTCTCCTCCTTGGCTGGACAGCCTTTTAAAATCCTGATGCCCTAGACCAATTACGTCAAATTTCTGGAACTGTCACAGGGCTTTTATTGTTTGTTTCCCAGATGATTCCAGTGTGCAGCCGAGGCTGAGACCTACTCATTCAGATGCCTACTTTTAGTAGAGTCCTACTGGTATAGAGCCAGGAAATACAAAAATGCTCCAGTTTCACCAAACTGACTTCAAATTTTGTTGAGAGACAGGTGCAAATGTCTAAGAGAATGTGTGTTTTAATGGCTTAAAATGTGTTAGTCTAGATTAGTGTTAGGGTGATCCAAAGCACAAGCTAAAAACAACTCGTTCCCAAAATGTCAAGTTCAAGCACAATTGGTTCAAGTCTGCAGGTGAATTTTGTATTTATTGAATGTAAAAGTTGAAAGCATTTCTTTTCTGAACTTTTAGTATAACAGTATAAATTCAACTCAGCATCTCACATACTGTTTTAACTGTGAATCAGTGACACTGAGTGTGACACAATGTTCTGGAATCAACTTGGCAGAAATTTAAAAATGTAGAAAACATTGCCTAAATTACTGAATTTTATAGGGCATTTTCATAATTTAGGGCCAAGAAATAAAATATTTGAAATTAAAATATTGCCTGTACTCCAAAAAGTAGGCTTGGTTCTAGGTCATTTGCTAGATTCTTAATAACAATTTAAACAGTGGCAATATTTATTAATAATAAATGCCAATTTAATAAATAAATACCATGTAATAATACCAAATTGCTCAACTGTGTTCTATCTCATGTTAAAGAAACATATTCATTAGAATTTTTGGCAAACACTAAAGTCACATTTTAAAAATACAGAATGTGTTAAAGCAATGCATATATAATAACTAATAGCTATTACCTAGCATTTTAAAGAAATGACCTCATTTAATTATTTCTCATGACTGTTTGGTATAGAAAAGCATATCTTTTTTCTGGGGGGGTGCTGGGGCTCAAACTCAGGGCCTGTGCTTGCTAGGCGAGCGCTCTACCACGTGTGCCAAATCCCCAATCCCATGACTGTTTGATATAAATAAGATGAAAAACCTGAATATGAGAAAAATGTGGTAGCCCTGTGAAAATCATACAGCTCGTAATTGCCAGACCCAGCAAGCAAGTAAATGTGGCTCACAATCACCCTCAGTCACTTCAGTCCAAGCAAGTGCATGTTCAAACTACCTGTAAACTGCTTCAGACTCAGAGATGTAAGAATTACAATCCCAGACTAAGAGAGAACATGCACAGACCAGAGCTCTGCAGTCAGGTCGCTCTGCAGAACGTATGAGATTAGAAGGAGAAATTTTGCTCCAAAGGAGGTATCTTCAGAAGGGTTGACTTTTCCTTTGGAAATATGTCATGCACTTGTGTATTGATTCCTGTTTGCACATGTCCCGACTTGAAAATCCTGATCACTTGGAATTAAATTAATTTATTCAATTTCATTATCAGCCTATAGACAAAATAATTAAATTTTATTTTCATAAAACAGTGTTTCTCAAATTTATCCTTAAATTGCTGGAATTAAGTTATCTGCTTGTTAAAAATATAGCTTCTAGATCCAATTTTATATCATGGGGAAGCTTTTTTTTTTTTTTTTTTTTCCTGCACTGGAGATTGACTCTGGGGCCTTCTCATTCAGCTATACCCCTTTTTCACTTTGTATTTTTCAGACAGAGTCTCGCTAAGTCTTTAAATTCCCAGGCTGTGTTCGAATTTGCGATCCTTCTGCCTCAGTGTCCCAGAGTGGGAATCTTCTTTTTAAACAGTCTCATCAGGTTACTTCTGGTAAAAATGAGTTCAAACTCAAAGCTTGTTATAATGATTTTAGACAGACAATAAAGCTTCAGAGAGGGAGGAAAATGAGAATGATGTACCTCATAGCTATTCTCTTCTGTCCCCATCTGTTTGTATTACTTTCTGTCTGCCCCTTTCTCCGCCGACCAGACATCAGCTGGTTTCACAACACGCAGTGTGCTGACTGGGGCTCTATGACTGTTGTCAAATAGTGGGGAGCCGCCTACTCAGCCCCCACACTTGCGTGTTAGAGACGTGCTGCCGTAAGGAGCCTCGCTAGATATCGTTAAACTCAGCATTCTCTAAATGTATCTACCCACAGAATAAATACATATATTTAATAATACTGTCTAATTGTATGTAAATATGTTAATATGTATTTTGTATCATTATTTATAGTCTTTATATATAATACTGTACTATATATGTATATCTTCAAATGCTATCCTGCAGAATACTTTTAGAAAAAGAGAATATGATAATAACATTTTTTACGTATTAAAATGCAATTCATAGTTGGTGGGATTTGCTGGCAATGCATTCATTACCATTTTAGAGCCACCATAGAAACATATGAAGTGCGCACTGAAAAGCAAAAGGGACTCGCCATTTCGACTCCGTCAGTGCTGTTTGCAAGGAGTGTTTCTGCATTTTTCCATATTCCTCCATATTTTATGTAAGTATGTACAAACAATATGTAGGAAATAAATATGTATAGTATGCAATTTTGCCATATATATAAAAATATATTTTTACAAGGATGACATTATACACTCTTCTAAAATTCAGTTCTAGAACAGTGAATATGTTAAATACATTGCCACAGGTTTTTGAAATACCCTGAAGATAAGGCTTAAAGTGTCATGATACACTTTTCACAGTTTTTAATGTTTATTTGCCATAAACTATGTAAACAAGTAAGCTCAACTTAGTCTTAAAAAGAATTCAGGTGAGTGAACTGCTTGCCCAAACATCTCAATACAGTTAGTTAACAATGTCTCAGCCCATTATATAAAGATTTATTCTCATGTATCAGCTATAAGGGTGACGCTCTTTTCACAACTGGGTTCTATATAAACACATCTCTCCAAACTAAATATTTTTAATATATTACAGGGAATTACAATTTAAAGTAAACCAGGTATAGATTATGTTTTACGTCTAAGAATCCGGTTGACAAATAAATAACTGCTCCCTAATTCATGAGTCTGAGTAATCCAAACTTTATAAATCAAACAGGAGATTTGTAGAGACAACCACTCAAAAACAGAATAACAGAATCTTACATGATTTATACCTTTTTCATCATCAGTTAGAAAGGTAAAGCTAAATCACTACACAAAGGAGAATGTTCTTTCCACGGTATTGTTTCTTTCCTCTATTTTTTCCCAAGTTAAGTAAATGGAAAATATTTTTAGTTTATCTATAATGAACCATTATTTGGAAAAATTTTCATTTAAAACAAAATATTTATTTGACAGGATTCACTCTCACAACATTTTAAAATTGTATTTACGAAGAGTATAAAGGTGGTTACCAGGAGCTGAGGGGGTGAGAAATGGGGAGATGTTGGCCACGGGTTCAAATATTCAGTTACAAGAAGAGGACAGGTGGGGATGAAAGTATTATTTTATTGTGGTAATCATTACATAATGTAATAAAATTATGACATATATGTCTATCAAATCATCGTTTTACACCTTCAATACATTCACTCTTTGTCATTAAATATTTCTTAATAAAAACTATAAAATATTGTTAAAGTATTTTGTAAAATAGAGCATACATTTGATAAAGTTGCTCGGGCAATGAAGAAACTGCAAGTGAAATTCCTTCTTCAGATCCCCACCCCTAACAAGGGAGGAGATAATAGTATCTTGTGTTTATCCTTTCCAAAACAATTAGACATATATCAAATCTATATATACATCTTATTATTTCCCAAATAGAATTGTGCCATGCACACTATGCTGAAATTTGCGTTTTGAACTTAATAACATGTTAGAACATATTGGCATATTCATATTTATTTCACTCTTTTTAACAAACACAAATTGTGTCCTTCTTTATGACCTCACCGTAATTTAACTTAGCTTCTGGGGACATTGAAGCTGTTTCTCGGTAATGTAAATAATTCTGCAATGGACATTCTTGCGCATTACTGTGACATAGTTTTGCAAGAATATCAATGATGTAAACTTTTACAGTGTAATTACTCACATGGATTAAGAGGCTCCCCAATAGTCAAGGTTCAAAAAAATGTCAAGAAGCAAGAACTCTCTAATACCAGTACTGGAAGTGCAAATCGGTGTGACCTTCTAGAAAGGGAATTTGATTATGTTTTCCCTAAATTTGAAATTTATATATAATTTTATCCAGAAATGTTGCCCTAGGGAACTGATCCAATCAATACAGAGGATCATTCCTTATGGATATAACCTCTTCTTATATTATATTTGTGTAGTATAAGATTAAGAATATTAGAATGGAAAATAAAAGTAGAAACTCTCTATTTTAATTCCTGTGGCCTCAGGAGGTTAAAATAGTGAAGAGGTGTCCAACAGAGAAATTCTACACTAGCTGCTGGATATTTTTAAAAAGGCAGATAATTAAACACATCTTTTTCTTCCCAGACCTCTAGCCCCCTGACCATGGGCACTATACTGCAGTCTCTTCTTTGCTGTCCGTCCGTGTGCTACTGGGTTTTTATCAAAACTCTAACTCTGTAGGTTTTGCATTGTGGGAATACTTTCACTGGAGGATGGCTTGATTCAGTATGATTGAGGGCAGGAGAGAATAAGAGGGTAACCAGGAAGCTAAGCCTTAAGAAAGTGAGTCAGTGGCCCAGCATTGTCTTTTATAGGATGATAAGTGAAAAAATATTTTTTATGCTGTGATGGAACCTCCTTATATCAAATATGTGGGCTTTTCTTGGCCTTAACCAATGTTTCAGCTCTTTCAATGCTGAGAAGGTGTCCCACAATTCAAGTCTGAGACTAACAATTTGGAGTTAGCACTGATCCCATGTTAAAGGCTTGGTCCTGCAAGACTGCTCCTTTACTCAGATGCCCATCATAAGTCCCAGGTTATTGCCTGTACTTCTGGCCAACCATCTATAAGGTGGCAATTTCCACAACTCCCTCTTCAAGTTTGATAATTTAATCATTCACTAACTCCGAAAAGCATTTGCTTATGTTTGTAGCTTATCATAAAAATATCTCTAAGGATGCAGATGAATAGCCAAAAAAAGACATGCGTAAAATGAGATCGGAAGGGTACTGGGTGTGGAAGCTTCTGTCCCTGGGGAGTTAGGGTGTGCAGCCCTCCTGACACAAGCGTGTTTTCACCAATCCGGCAGCTTTCTAAACCTCATCTCTTAGGGGTTTTTATGGAGATTCTTCATACAGGGTGGTTGATTATTAACTCACTCTCCAGCCCCTCTTCCCTCTGTAACCTCAGTGATGATGAGGCTGAAAGCCTGAAGCTTTTAATCACAGCTTAGTCTTTCTTGTCAGCCCCCATCCTGAAGCTATCCAGTCTACCAGGAGTCACTTTATTAGAACAAAGGATGTTCCTATCACCTAGGAAATCCCTAGAGATTCAGGAGATCTGTGTCAGAAGCAGAAATCCAGACTGAGTATCAGACAAAAGATGTTCTTAGTGCCTCTGTTACTCAGGAAATAACAACTGTCTTAGGAGCTCCCTGCCAGGAGTTGAGGGCAAGACTGAGTATATTGTTTAGTATGTCACAGATGGGAATTAGAAGAGGGTGCAGTCAGGGACCAGAATAGGCCCTGATCTTTAGTGACTGTCATCATACAAAAAGAAAGCCTCTACTATTTACAGGTTTGTAGAAACACTGTGTTCACCCTAATTAGAAGCAAACACAATCATGAACATCATTTTTCTGTCCAAAAAGTTAGAAAAGTGTATCTTTCATATTTAATGTTATTGAGATTTAATTAAAATGGTGCTCATTTGGTGGTATTGGGGGAAGGGAGGCCTGTGAAGGCACAATTAATGGTCAACACTTAAAATTTGAAACATGGGGCTGGGGATTTAGCACAGTGGTAGAGCACTTGCCTAGCAAACGCAAGGTCCGAAGTGGGATCCCCAGCACCCTAAAAAAAAGGTGAAACATTTTGGCTCAATAAACCCACTTCTTGGAACTTAGCCAGACAGCATTGTTCAAAAGAAGGAAGTTGCTATAATCAATGAGATGTTCCCAACAACTTTAACTAGAAAATTAGAGGCACCATAAAATAACGAATTATAGTAAGGTCAAATAGATGGAAAATCAAATACCTGATGATTATCAGAGCTATGTAACTTAAGCACTCTACTCCTGAACTATATCCCCAACCCTTTTTAAATTTAGGATCAAGTCTCACCAAGTTGCCCAGGCTGACTTCGAACTCGAGGTCCCTCTGCCTGGGCCTCCCTGGTAGCCGGGATTATAGGCACATGCCACTGTGCCCAGCCCATTAACACTTTTGTTCTTTTTTTTTTTCATTAACATTTTTGACAGAAACCTTCAACAGAATAGAAGTTGAGGGTCACCCCTTGGCATTTGGAAGCTCCTCCTTTACTTCCTCACTTCAAAATCATAGTTTTCACAGCAAGAAAAATTGATTTTGCTGAAGGTCAAAAGCAAAAAAAAAGAAGGATTTTTGATTTTGGTGGTTTTCCCTTGGCTTATGTTTATTTTCAGAGCCAGAAGTTCTCGTATTTAGAAAAATATATCACCACTACATTTTGGACCCGTAAAACTCTAATATTTGTCTATATGATCTTACTTACATGTGGAATCTAAAAAAGTGGATCTCACAGAATCAGAGAGGGGGAGGGCGGTACCCAGAGGTGGGTGCAGGAGCAGGAGGGATGAGGAAGGGAGCGTGGAGATCAGCGGGTACAGTGTTTCACTTAGACTGGAGGAGTCAGCTTCAGCGATCTAGCACATTGCACGGTGACGACAGTTAATAATTACATTTCGAAATTGCTAAGAGAATAGGTCGTTAACATTCTCACCACCAAAAAAAAAAAACGATAAGTTGGTGATGTGATGGATATGTTAATTAGCTTGATTGAATCTTTCTATAATGGATACATAGATCAAAATATCACATTGAGCCCATAAACATACACAATTATTATTTGTCAATTAAAATTTTTAAAAATCCTCGTATTTCAAATTGCCGTATTGTTTAAGGTGACTATTCATGTGCGAATTGAACACAGTGTAGGTCACAGACAATTTTTCGTCCAAATATTTACTGGTAACGGTAGCCGGATTCAAATTTCACCTTCACTTTACATTCTTTTTCAAGACGCGAAGGCAAGACATTTTTCTTTTGCCTACATCTGCTCCCCTCACCCCTCTTTTTTTCTTTTTTTTCTTTCTTTTTCCTTTTTTTCCCTCACAGCATGGAAACTACAGTTACAGCTTAGCCTGTTTTGCTTATGGAATTGTGCCAGAAGCAGTTTTGAAGGTGTTTTAAAAATGAAGACATCTGGCAGCTGGCATACTTACAATTCATTTGCCAAAGACAAGTCGCACGCTGCTGGAATTTTCATCTGAAGGTCGCGCACCAGGTAAGAAGGCAGTCAGGTGGGGCTGGGACACAGGAAGCAGGCACTGCAAAATCGTTGCCTCTGTGAGGCTGGGGTGGGCCGGCTCGCGAAGCACACTGATCTCCTGGCCCCTCCCTTAGACCCGTCTCTGTACCCCTGTAGAAGGCATAAAAGGAAACTAAAATGCAAGCCTGGAAAATGAATAGTGAATCACAAGGCTGTGACATGTCAGTGGAAGTCCTGGCAATTAGGCAAAGGGGGAAGGATGCCGAAGGGAAAATGGAAAACAAAATATGACACAGTGCTGGGCAAACATGTTCCGTCGGTTCAGTGGTTCTGTTTTCCAAAAAGAAGGAGGGATTGTGCATTATGACTCACTCCATCAGTAAATCACTAATAATACATCAATGAATGTTCTCAGACTGGAGACTTACTTGTTGTTTGATAGTATGCAATTTTGTGTTTTCTGTTCTAAAATCCTTTCTTATAATGGAGAATCACTAAATACAAATGCTTCTAGATATTTCTTTCTAGGTCACTTGGTTTTTGTGATTTTACACTTGTATTAAATGAAACTGTGGTTGTTTTCTTTTGTTAGAGATTTTGTTTTGTTTTATTTTGTTCTTGCTGCAACCAAAAAAATGTAACATGTTAAATATGGGAGTTTCATAATGAGATTAACAATCAACCTACAGAGGAAGGGAGGGAAGTTATCATATTGACAATCTCTCTCTGTCTCTCTCTCTTTCTCTGTCTCTCTGTCTCTGTCTCTCTCTCTCTCCCTGTCTCTGATAAATTTGGGTACTTTAAAGGTAATACGGGCCATGCTGGACGTAGAAACAGAGAGATTTATGTTTGTAAAGCAATAATTAGAGATCCTTGTACTGGAGCTTGCTGTATTTCCACCCAACAAGGGGGTTTTTTCCCTTCTGCCCTTCTAAGTTCAAACCAGTTGTCTTGAGTGTTCCAGTCTTCTGCTTAAAATAGTACATGTGCAGGTAGGTGTCAATGAAGAAGGAAGAGATAATGTTGCACTTTATGATTTTGTTGTTGGAGACAGCTGATCCTCGTGTAACTTTAGATGGAAACCAAATTGCTAGCCTTACACAGACTGCAAACCTCTATCCTAAGTGTAGGATCTAGTCAGGAAAAAAAAAGAAAAAATGCATTTGGCACACAAATGCCTCACCTGCAGTGTTAACATTTTTAAAATTTTAACAAGATTGTTTAAAATTTTAAAAACCTGAATTTCCAGTTCCTCTTCTTAAATGGCAGAGTCATTGTCCCCAGTCCCTGTGAGAAACCCCCTCAGGCTGGTGTGAGGAAGCGGCAGGTCTTGAGGATCCTTCCTGCCTCATCCACTCTCTCTCCAAGGTTGAATGCCAACTGCCACTTCATTGCATTCTCATTATTGTTTGGGGGAATCAAGGTGAAAAGAAAAGTGAAATATTTCTTGTGTGTTTGACTCTGAAAAGAATGTGGAAGCGAAAAGAGACCAGGGGACAGATTTTTCCCATCAGTGATGCTGTCCCGAGCTCCTCTGTCTTTACAGTTTGTTTCCTGTCTGCCTCTCTCCGAGAGGCCCCTATTGCAGCTTAGATCCTGGGCTGAGACTCTAGGCGTTCAAACTGCCTCCTGACCCACCGAGGAGTCAAACCTCTGGCCCAGGAACTGAGATGGTCACAGATGGAGCCTCCTTAGAGATGCTGGACACATCATTTATTCCTGGCTTTCCAAAATTGGGCTGGGAGTGGTAAACGGTTTCATAATATTATATCACACAAAAATATTCCCTTTGTTTATAAAGGTACCAATGACCAGTATTATTTCGTGAGATGTATCTATCATTAGAATGATTCCTTCATTGAAATGTAGCAATTACAAAATCTGAAAACATTTTTCTTTTGTCTCTAAAGGAGAAAATGTCATAACCACGTATGGGGGAAATGGTACCTGCTAGAAATAAGGATGTCTGGAGATGCTGGTGGTGGGAAGTGAAATCAGTGAGGCAGTAACTACTCTTTTCATGAAGACATCCATTTAGTGTAATTGCTCCCTGAGAAGAATTTTATAGTTCTTAAATGTGTAAACTATGTGAAGTTCCAGCAAAATGTACTTTGTATAATTTAAACTGAAGACTCGAGAAATGATTTGTAAATGTTTGGAACTGGGTTGTAAGAAGAATATTCATGATTTGTCAGTTCATCACCCTTTCCTTTACATTTGCGTTTCCTTTGTCAGTCCGGTCCCTATCAAACAAGGCCAATCAGAAGCACTTGCTGTGTTTTCCATCCATCATATAAAACTGTCCATTCAGACCTGTAATCTGTGAAGCCAAGCCCTGTACCCTCCAAAATGACCTGGGGAAATAATTTCTACAGCAGCATTACTTCTCTTTCTTCTCGCAGATGCTTTTAGGTCTTTTTTATTTAATCATTACTGGATTAAAAGGAAACAAGGTATAGTTATAGAACTCAAATATAATATCTAGTAAGAATCACTTAAAAAGGAGTTGAGAGAATAGAAAATGTAGATTGTTAGAGAGAGGTGCATTTTCAAGAAACAATTTATGGTATATGTGTCATTCACCCACTTGGCTGTAAGCTAAACACTGCGGTACGTGCTAGGCCCAAAGCTGAAAATAAAATAGATATTCCAGGAACGCACAGGATACACTCCTGCTCTGCAGACATTTACACTTGCTGCTGCCTTTGATTAGACCATTCTGCCTCCAGATATCCACATAGATGCCGCCTTCACTGTCTTCAAGTTTCTACTCAAAAGGCACCTTTTCATCTGACTGATGTGTAATTCTAACCATACACAAAGCAGCATTCAAATGTAAAGATGAAATGAAAGCTTTTTAAGGAATACATTCAGAAAGAAGTATTCAAGGAAATGCTTAAAGAAAATAAAAGCAAGTGCTCAGAGAAAAAATATGTATCAGGAATATATATGTGCATATATCAGGAAAATGTATATATCTATGTATCTATATCTATGTGTGTATCATGAGAAAGAAATATGTTGAATACCAACAAATATGAGAAAGAAGAACAGAAAAACTTACAGCCAAGTATAAATCCCTCTACTATATCATAAATTTATACTTATGACCAAGTATAAATCATGAAATTTTTTTTTAATTTTTATTTTTATTAGTACATGTTTGCAGTGCATAATAATTACATTCATTGCGGGGAGTTTGTACATGTGCATAGCACATCTTATTTCTTTAGAAAAAATACTAACTTTTTGGAGCTAGGTATAGTAGTGCACGCCTGTAATCCCAGCACTTTGGGAGGCTGAGTCAGGAGGATTGCAAGTTTGAGCCCAGCCTAGGTAACCCCAGCCCTACCCCTAATTTAGCAGATCTTTTCTCAAAAATTAAAAAAAAAAAAAAAAAGGTTGGAGATGTAACTCAATGTAAAGGCTGTGGGTTCAACATCCAGTACTGCAACGAAAATAATAATAATAATAATTAATAATAATAATTTGGAACTGTACTCCAAATGAATTCAACATATGATTTGAAGATGGAGCCAGAGTTGACGGAGAAACTGATAGCATTCTGTGGCTTGTTATATTTTATTATGGAGAGGCATATTCATTTAAATATGAGTATAAAAATCCAAAGCCAACTGATAGAGGAAGAGAAACAACATATAAATTGTAAATCTCTGGGGAGGAGGAAAAAAATGAAAAAAAACCCCACTCTCAAAAAATGTAGGCAGTAAAGAACTTACTCTAAAAAAGTAAGTATTAAATACTCTATATTTGAGTCTTTAAATTTTGGGAGTCTGATTTTTTTGAGTTCTTTTTATATTCAAGATATTAATCCTTGTCGGAGGAACAGCGGGCAAATTTTTTCCCATTTTAGGGGTTGTCTCTTCGCTCTGTTGGCGGTTTCTTTTGCTGTGCAAAAGCTTTTTAATGAGATGAGATCCCACTTGTTGATTCTTTGTGATGTTTCCTGGGCAAATGGGGTTTTGTTCATAGTCTTTGCCTACACCTATGTCTTCAAGAGTCCTGCCTATTCTATCTTCCAGCAGATTTAGTGTTTGTGTTTTAATATTTAGATCTTTGATCCATTTTGATTACAACTTAGTGCATGGTGAAAGATATGGGTCCAGTTTTAATCTTCGGCATGTGGAAAGCTAGTTTTTCGAGCACCATTTATTAAAGAGGCTGTCTTTCTTCCAGTGAGGTTGTATGGCCCCTTTGTCAAATGTAAGGTGACTGAGAGTGTTTGGACTTGTTTTTGCATCTTCTAATCTGTTCTATTGATCCCCAGGTTTGGTTTTTGCCAGTACCATGCTGTTTTTATTACAGTAGCCTTGTAATATAATTTCAGATCAGGGATTGTGATGGTTGCTGCTTGGCCTTTATTGCTCAGAATTGCTTTTGCTATTCTATGTTTCTTCTAGTTCCAAATGAATTTTAGGATTGTTTTCTCTAATTCTGTGAGGTATGCTATTGGTATTTTGATTGGTATTGTATTAAATCTGTATAACAATTGTGGGAGTGTGGCCATTTTCACTATACTGGTTCTTCCTACCCAAGAACAAGGGATATCTTTCCATTTTCTGATATCTTCTTCCATCTCCTTTTTCAGAGTACACAGCATGATTAAAATAAAAAGATGGGATTAAGGGGTAAGCGCAGTGACAGAATGCTGACCCAGCATGCACAGGGCACTTTATTCAATCCCCAATGCCACAGAAAAAATTTAAGAAGTAAAGTAAAATAAAATAGAGATGCATGGAGCTGTATCAGGAATATGCTAATTCACACAGAGAAAGACTAAAGAAATATTAATGTGACAGATTAGATTTGGGAGCCAAACTAATTAGATGAAGACAAAGACTTTAAATTAGAATAATCTATTAAAAATCATAAATTTAGTGCATGTAACCATGGGACATTGATATGTGTAAAACAAAACCTTTTAGAAATGGAAGTAGATGTTACAAAATCCATAAAATTATTGGAAGAATGGAGTATGCCTCTTTTATAATTTGCTAATTAAAATAGTCAAAAATAATAATATGGATAGATTTAAAGAGCATATAACAATATAGAGTATCTATGTACATGTATACCCAACAGATAAAGAGTAGACGTTATCCACAAAAACATTATTTATTTTTTAAAATTTACTACTATCATGTCTTAGGAACAATCTCAGTAAACTGTAGAGACTATACAAACATGCTCTGACTTCAGCAAAATCAGAAATTAATAACAAACTCGTAGCTAGAAACAATCTAACCACTTAGAGAAAAATTTACATGTCTATTAAATAAGTCACGTAGCTATGAAAGTAGCAAAATATTGCCCAGGTCATGGATAGAACAGCCCAGCTCAGGAAAACTGGCAGTTTTCTACAAATTAATCTGTAATTCAATGCAAAGCTAAGTAAAAACTTAAAAGTTAATTCTCAAATATATCTTGAGGCGAGGATGGTTAAATGAGAGTCTAATATTTTTTAAAATATCAGAACATACAGTATTTGGAAATTAAAAGAACTTGATATTGGAGGCAGATAGACAAATTAAAAAAATAAAATAGTATACAGAATCCAGAGAAGTAGATTTAAGATATCATGAAAATTTCATTTTAAATCACTAAATATAAGAAAATGAAATAATACTTAAAATCTATGCATGACCTAATAAAAATGCATAAAGTCAAATGATGAGCAATATATTAGCATAAATATATTGTGATACAGATAAAATGTTATATATAAGATATACTGTATAAAGGATGCCAGCTAATTCACAAGAAAGATAAAAATAGCCCAATGGGAAAAAATAGGCAAAGACAAAGAATCAGGTTATTTTCAAAGGAAGAAACATAAATGTTTAATTAAGAAATGTGTTCTACCTCAATAGTAGAGAAGTGAAAATGAAAACAAGAGTGAGAGCTTTGTCTAGTCATGAGGTTGTTTCTAATTGCTAAAGTCCAGTGTTGACCGGGACATGAGGGAAGAGGATTCTCATAGCTTACAGTCGGCGCTTCCACTTTAGATGTCTGCCCTGGGTACTTTGGCTGCCTGCCCAGAGTCTCCTCCCGCCGGAACCCTGTTTTCTTCAGTGTGATTCTTCCCACACAGAGCCCATATGCCTGAGGGGAAGCTGACCCCCTCTCAGCGCTCCAGGTCAGTCCGATTAAACCGAAGTCACTAGAGAATTTAGAGGGGCCATGTGGTCTTAGTTTCAATTAAATAAGACAATTCCGGTTGCTGGTTGGTTGGACTGTCAAGGGGCAAGGGCAGAAGAGTTACTGCAGTAATCCGTTGACAGTGGCTTGGACTAGGATAGGGACAGTGGAAATGGTGAAAAGCAGTTGAATTCTGGGCAGAATTTGAAGATAGATCCAACAAGATGTGCTGATGGACAAGATGTGGGGCATAAGAAAGTCAAGCAAGACTCCTATGTTTTGCTCCCAAGCAACTACTAAGACAGGAGTTGCCTTTAGCTGAGAAGGGACACTGGTTTAGGGTAGAGACGGGGAGAAACTGGGCATTCGGTCCAGCTTTGTTATGTCTGAGATGCCTATGTCTCAAAGTGGAGAGATCAAGTGGACATTGGATATTCAAATCCAATTTCATAGAGAGGATTGACTTGAAGATTAAAAAAACAAAACAGAACACCAGAGAGTTGTCAACATTCATGTGCTGCTTAAAAGCCATGAGGTCTGCGATGAGATCACCATGGGGTGAACGGAAGTAGAAGAGATTATAGGACTGGGGTATTTTGGTGTAAAGAATTGAGAAAGCCAGCACGGAGGAACAGCAAAGAGACTGAGAAGGAGCAGCCAGGGCAACAGGGAAAGTTCAAGGAAGCATGGTGTCCTGACCACCACCAAGGAAGGGTTTTGACAGGAAAGGAGTAATCAGCTGAGTCAAATGCTGCCCGTAAATTAGCAGAGCAGAATGCCCGAGATGAAGGCTGTGCAGACATTCTGCCAGATTCAGGTCCAGCGCTGCCATTTATCTGCTCTGTGATCTTGAAAAAGTTGCTACATCTCTTTGTGTCTCTTTCCCCATTTTTAATATGGGGATTATAATGACTCCTATTTCTCATGCTATTATAAGGCTTAAGTGTATACATTTGCTTACAGTGTTAGAATAATGTCTAGGGTGTAGTAAGTGCCTAATAAATGACAGCTATAATTGTTATTAATCTTAATAATAAAAAGTAATGATATTGCTCATGATGGACAGAGAAGAAAAGGGGTGAGGAACACTCTGAAGTGCTTATGTTAAATGCATTTATTTGTAATATATGTGTCACATATTACGATGTGAGTTCCATAAAAGCGGGCCCTTGTTTTATTCCCTGATATATCTCTATTACCCGAAACGGTACCTGGCACATTGTAGTCACTCACTAAATACTTGTTAAATGGATAATTATTTCGGGTGAAAATGTGAAGCCCAGAGAAATTAAATAAATTGCTTGCTTAGCTCAAGATGTCAGAATTGGATCCAAAACCTGAGTCTCCTGGTTCCTGGTAAGGTGAACGTTTCAGTATTATGATAACCAAAGTATCAAAATATGCGTCTTTCTCTCAAAGCAGGACTCTAGAGAGTTAGTAATTTTCAAAGGCTAGAGTGAGAAAGAGAAGATGGAACAACTTCTTGGATCTTTTCAATTATCTGAAATCATCCTAAATCACTGCAAACACTTTTTATTCTGTCAAAAAATGAAATTTTTGTTGATAAAGTGGTTGTTAAACAGAAGATCTAGAAGTACTAAAAAAAAAATCTATAAATGATCTTAAAGAACTACTCATTTGTTGAATAATATAAATGAAAATGAAATGTTTGAGATCCTCACAAATCTTGACCTTTTTCCTTTTGCACACTGTTTCTCTGTATTTTTCAAGGACTACGAACAATTGAAAACATGCAAATATGATTCCTTGAAGTAAGAGTTAAAATATGTATAAATGTAGCAGACACTTCTTTCCAGTAAGTTCAACAGGAATAGGACTTTTTATGCAATTAAGAATAACCTTGATTCTGTTATTCCTCAGTTTAATACAAACTAGGCATAGGAACAGATTGAAAGGTTGAGAGAAGAATTGTGTTTCTTTTAGTATTTATTCCTTGATGTTTAATGGCATTATTAAGTAACAGTGAATTACTCTGTCCTTATGCACGACTTCCACTCCATCCATATATTAATCTTTCACACCATATTTTTTAAAAGGCAGCTTTTTTACATGTATAAGCAAGTGGGGGGGGTTTCTCCAAAACAAAAGAATTTGCCAGGCATGGTGGTGCATGTCTGCAATCCTAGCAGTTGAGGCTGAGGCAGAAGTATTGCAAGTTTGAGGCCAGTCTGGCCACTCTATGAGATCATTCTCAAAAAATAAATAAATAAGAAAATCAAAGAACCAAAATATACTTTTATTAACTCAAATTTTATAGCTCTTTTTATTTATTTCTGTAATACTTTCTAACTAACTAGTATTGTTGAGATATTTTTAGAATAGCAGGAGGTTATAAAATGATCTGAATTCTTACAAGTCTTCAGTTCACTAATAAAGTAGTTATTAAAAGATTTACATAAAAATACACAGTATGTTTAAGTCAGCCATGTATAGATGGATACCTGCAACATGCCTGTATATGGAAGATAAAAATCTGGTCTCTAATCGTGAAAGGGTCCCTCTTGCTAGGAGTCTGAAAGCATAACATTGTGAAATAAGGCAAGCAGTTTGCTAAAGATTTGAGTCTTAAAAAA
The DNA here is from genome assembly GCA_004026905.1 of Hystrix cristata. NCBI lineage: Eukaryota > Metazoa > Chordata > Mammalia > Rodentia > Hystricidae > Hystrix > Hystrix cristata. The sequence continues at coordinate 42,370 of PVJO010011022.1, forward strand.
GGCCTCACCATTTGCCTTTGAGATTTGTCTTCTGGAAGATTACTCCAGAGAAATAACCAAAAGGAAGAAAATGCTATTTGTTAGAAGATGTCCATTGCAGTGTTATTTATATAATCCTAGATTCGGAAGAAACATAGATGCCCAACAACACAGAGATAGTAAATGTAATTATTAAATGCATGCTTTAAGGTACATGCAATATAAAAATATATATTTAAATGTACATTTCATTAAGTAGCACAATCTCAATCAATTCAGCTATTGTCCTGAACTTACAGATTTAACTGTAGAATGCTGCCTGGCTTAAGGGTGTGTGTTGAGATGGGACAGATAAGTAGCAATTTATATAAAATCTTGTCTTCAGAATGCTTAATTTTATCTGGTTGAGCCACATGACACATTGATGAAGACTTTTAGGTTACCAGGGTATTTACAGGTCATACCTAAGTAATCACCAGTTAGGTTTTCTCATTCATCTCACCTTGCCTCATAATGCAGAGAAGTATACTTTATGGATTCTGGATAGTCTGCTAACCTCTTCAAGTCATTATGGAATGCTTTTCCAAGCAAAATAAAGTATCGCTATATTTCAGTGCACATCTTTGCTATAGAAATGTGATTTTCGGCTTTGCAGCCCAAGAATGTGCTCCATGTATGAATAAGAATCTGTGCCACAAAGTCAAGTCATCAGCTCCTACGCTACATAGAAGAAATCTTCATCTTCTAATGTGCAGATATGTAAGCAACCTCTTTAAAATCAGCCCCCTTAAATGGCACCAAGTGCGCGTCTGTGTACGACACATCAACGTCCATTAATTGCACGAGGAGAGAACTGAGATTCCAATGGCAAAATCTGTAAAAGTAGATATACAAAGAAAAGTGGAAGCATCTGTTTAATATATACGACATTAGAATTTAATTTTACCTCCGCGATGCTTTTGTGTGGCTGCAGTGTTACAGCAGAGCACATAAGCATAGCCGCGCAGTGTCAGCAGGTGCATGCCACCAAATTACTGCTTTTAATTTGCATATTCATCTGCTAAGAAGCATGTCATTATCATATCAAAGGGATACTAAGCAACATCTAGCTTGGAGAGATGTGGCATAGTTTCAATAGGAGCAATTAATGCAAGATGAGGACTCTCTTTCTGTCATGTCTCCCAGGGCTAGCTGTAATCGGGCTGATTATTGGATACCAATAAGACCGAGGGCCGTACTGGCACTGAATAAGAGAAGAACTGGAAAGGGAGCCTGCTGACCCTCTCCACTGCACACTTAATGGCAGCATGATGCTCTGGTCACTTAAAAGAATCTGTTCATACTGTAGATGCTGCTACGTGCACCCATCTGTGTCGGTTGCTATAAAATGACCAAATGTTACCCCAAAGTAGGTATGTATTGGAAGGAAGGAAAGAAAGAAAGAAGGAAGGGAGGGAGGGAGGGAGAGAGAGAGGGAGGGGGGAAGGAGAGAGGGAGCAAGAAAAGAAGGTGAAAGGGAGGAAGTGTGGGAAAGAAAGAATGATCTTCATTCCAAGGGCATGTAAGGAAATGGGAAAGATGCATTAAAATGGCATCTTCAAATAAGGGTTTTAGTACTTGGGTGAATTTCCTTTGAACAAACATGTCCTCCTCCAGTACACACTGGAGCACCCACGTCAGTCAGCGGCAGACCTGGAGATGTGCACCTGACCTTATCACAGTCAGTCCTTAATCTCAGCAGACTTGCGGCTGAGCAAGGAGACAGACAGATAAACCAATCAAAACTTGAATAACACTTACTTCTTTGTGTTTATAAGCCTCAGAAAGGTCACAAACATGCAAAAGTATCTTTTCGATATGACAGTAGGGGCAACTGGTATCATTTTCAAAGCAAGCCTTTGAAAACAGACTTTTAATTTAGTATTGGAAAAAATTAGTATTGGAACATATCTCACTTTTCCTCTCTTAATAGTGATAGTTGCAAATAATGAGCAATCTTGAATACTTAAGATGGTGGAAATACAGACAATTTTAAAATTGTCCTGTGGATTTTTGGTCTTTCCTCTGATGCATTGGTATAACTAGTGCTTTTTAAAAGCAAGAACCATTAATAGCATGCCTCATACAGTTTCCATAATGGGTTGTTACGCACATACATTTTCATTCATTTATTCAACAAATACTTTTGAACACTTATGTGTCAGATGCTGCTGTAAGCAATGAGGATATAGCTGTGAGCCAAGTGCCAGCCCCTGAGTTTACATTCATACATCCTTCATTGTGTGAATATTTGTACCAAACCAAATACACATATAATTGAAAGTTCAATGACATTCATTCAACAAGTGTTTTGTAAGCTCTGCATGTGTATTAAATGAGGCAATGAAAGGGATATAAAGTTTACGTTGGGCACTAGAAACCAGCAATAAATAGGAAAGAGGGGAGCTTCTAAATGGCCACTAGAACTGGAACTGAATGACTTGTGTGAAACAAATCATAACAGTAAGAATGTATTCTTTTAAGTGTGTTCAGCTTTTCAAGTAGTTTTGGATATATCCCAAAATAGCAAACTGTATAGCTCAGAAAACGTACCAACTCCTTTACTTATCAATTGACCTTAAAATTTCAGAAACAAGACATTAGACCCTACTGAGCTTCAGGTCCAAATTCTTCATGTACATCATCTTATTTTGTCCTCAGAGGAATCCTCTAAAATATGTACTGATATACCAAGTTTGCAGATAAAAAACCAAGGCTTAGAGAGTTTATGCTTTCCAAAGTTCACCCAGTCGCGAAGTAGCTGAATGGCATTGGACCTCAGAATTTTTCAGTGCCAAGTGTGTGTTCTATTCACAGCACATTCATTATAACACAGCATTCAGTATCCCAGTCTAATCTATTTTTTGGCAGTAAACATGAATATCAGAACTTTGATAATTATAATTAATCATTTCGAGAAAGAACAAAATTTCTTCAGTGGCACTCTTTTGCCTTATTATGATGAGACTTAAGGGCTACAGGATGTATACTGTATCAAAAGTACTGATTGAAAATTTCAACAAGTGAACAAAAGTATCATTTCTTAACCTATCTGTTACTACTCTGATTTTTTCACCAAGTGGAAAGGTTATTTTTAACTTTAAGCCTATTGATTACATTTTTAATTAAACATTCTAAGAATTACAGACTTATTGGGTTGTATTGTCTCTTTAAATTGGATGTTTAGTACATTTGAAAGAGTTCTTGACTTGGGTTCAGAAGACCTGGATTTAAATCTTAGCTGTTGCAGAAGATACTTAGTCAGTAAAGGCCTCAGTCGTTTTCTCTGTCAAATAAGGAATTTAACCTAGATACTGTCTCAGGTTGCTTCCATCTTCCTATGATTCTGTGAAGATCAGCTAGTAGTGACCCTACTTTAAATACAGTACATAAAGTATTCCTATAGCACATGCTTCCTGTAAAGAAATAAAATTGCCATGTTTTTAAATAATGCCTCCAAAACAAAACTTCAGGGAATGGTAATTACTAATTGTTACTCTCTCACAAAACTGATTGCATTGTACTATTGAATGTTTACATTTTTCTTTGTTACCAAGAAGGAAGAAGGGATAGAAGTAGAAAAAAGGAAGGGAAGAAAGGAAGCAGGGAGCTACACATAAGTAATTGTATGTGTATGTGGATACACATAAGTAATTGTTTTGCTGCCTTCTGTAAGTTCTGATTTGATCTCTCCCATAGAAGAGTAGGGGAGATAGTGCCCACCAACAAGGGTGCGTTCCCAGTGCCAACCATCACACCTTTCTCTAAGTGAAAAAGGTGCGATGGCTGATTTCTACTGAAAAGTTTTAACTGTTTCTCATGTTCTTCCAGCGGGAGTCAACTTCATAAGTCAATCATGAATTGACTTATTAGCATTTGTAGTTATTTATTTATCATTACCAACTCAAATATCAATTATCATCTACTCTAGGCATCTGGATATTTTCTAATTGATGTGGTTAACCCTGCGTTCCTACAAGGAGGTCTTCGAGATCAATTTATTATTTTCGAGAGACTTCACCTAGGGCTGTGGATGTTGGTGGCAGAAGAGCACTAGCATCTGTGAGGCCCTGGGCTTGCCCCCCAGCAGTGAAAAACAAAACCTTAACTAATCTCACATGCAACTCTGTTGGAGGCATACTTAAAAGGAGATGCCTGTCACAAATCTCACTCTGAGTTCATTCAGGTCCCTCTTGGTTATCGGTGTGAATCAGCAGACTTCTACACAGTGACTGACTGTAGATATTAAACAAATGTTAAATTTTAACAATTTTTGAACGGGATTTTTAAGCCCATAATTTATACAGAAAAGTTGTTACTTCTTTTATTCTCTTCATGCCTTATAATGATAACGAGTGTTCTTAGAAAGTCCCCTGCAAAGCCATGACCTTCATTCTTAGCCGCCCCGGTAGGAAATGAGAACTTTCAGTCTCTTGGTGGAAGGATTCAGCATAATTCACATCTACCTCTGGGAAACAAAGGGGTACCTGTCAGCAAAAATAAGAAAGTGCTGTTACTGGGTATAGTATAATGAGAAGACACAGTGTTTTTTAATAAGAAATGAAGCCTTATTGGTGCTACTCAAATGGCCAGAGGTAGCATTTGTTATGCCCCCAAAAAGGGAAAAATAAAAATATTAAGTTATGGCTATACCAAACACTGGGGATTAAAACCGAAGAAAGAATTCTAGTATCACATGACAGATATACAGTTGATAAGGGAGAGGAGATCTATAGGCTAAAATTGTGCCTTCGGGAGCATGGGAAAAGTGCATGATGGACGAGTTTTGTTTTAACTGTGTGAGAGCTGAAGTCTAACAGATTCCTTATACGCTTATGTTAGACTAGATTGAGTAATGCCAGGTCACAGCTAGGAATCCTTGATATACATAGGAAGTAAGACTTGGCAGAGAAGCCAAATGAGTACTTAATAACTTAATTAAAACTAACCTAAAACATGGACAAATCATGAAACCAACCACAATCACAGAACATGAGTATATTAATAGGATAAAAGGGAATTAACACTTGCCCAAGTAGAAAATTGTTAATATACAGTTATGCGTTGTGTGGCTACTTTAAAAGTAAGGAAATTTGACACTTAAAATATCTAGATTTCTTTCTTTTCTTAGAAAATCATGGGCTGGGGATTTAGCTCAGTGGTTAGAGTGCTTGCCTTACAAGCATGAGGCCCTGAGTTCAATTCCCGGTACCAAAAAAAAAAAAAAAAAAAAAAAACTTAGAAAATCACAAGGCTTGGAAGCAGTGACCCTTAGTTCTACGTGACAATTGGTAGGCACTAAGCAGTCGATGCCTCCTTTACATTGAGTCTTGTTTTGCCACCATTCCCACCATCTCCTCCTGTCTGCTACCCAGCCTTGGTACCTACTTGATTCCTTGCAGCCTTACGCGAAATCAGTCCCTGCCAAACTAAGCATTGTTCTGGGTGACATTATTTATCTTGGTCATCTTTAAAAATATTCAAAGAGATATATGTGAATAGCATTAGTCACACTTTAAAGACAAGTAAATCAAAGCTCTGGGAAATAAGATAATTTGCACAATTGTTCATGGAAGAGTAGACTGTTATATCTGTCTGTAAATAATACCTTAAGTACTAGGAAAGTTTAGGTCAGTCATTCTCAAATTTGGCTGCTTATTAGAATCACCACAGAAGTTTAGCAACACTTGTGCACCCAACACAGGTCATATAAATCAGAATTCCTTGAGGTAGATCCAGGCTTGGGTATTTTTTCAAGCTTCTCGGATTTTAATGTGCAGCCAAAAGATGCAAACCACTAGTTTGGGTATCAGAAGATGAAACAATTTCCCATTGGTGCTCAAATCTGCTTTTACTAGTTTTCTGTTTTTAAATTTTGTTAGTACACGTTTGCAGTATATCATCTTTATGTCCCCTGTGTGGAGTTGGTACATGTACATCACACATCTTAGTTCCTTTTCCCTTCTTCTTTCCTTTCATTCCTCCCCTCTCCATCTCTTGATCCCCTTCCCATTGGAGAAAAATGTTTCCCTATTTCCAGTTATCTATCTTTTATTTTGCTCTTTATTTGTAATTTAGGTTTCTCATATAAGAGAAACCATGCAGTGTTTAAGCTTGTGAGTCTGATTTATTTCACTTAACATTGTGCGTTCAAGGTATATCCGTTTTCCTGCAAATGACTCATTTATCTTTATGGCAGAGTAGTGCTCCATTGTGTGTAAATACCACATTTTCTTCATCCGTTCATCTGTTGATGGACATACAGGCTGCTTCCAAAATTTAGCTATCACGAAATGTACTATTATAAATAGGAAGACACACACACACACACACACACACACACACACACAGAGTTAGATATTTGGCATAACAAAAAAAGTGCACTGATTGAAAATTTTACTTCTGAAAGTATAAGTATATTGTTTAAGTGAAACATTAACAAACTTCCTAAACTGAATTTGAACTGACCGAGTTCTAAATGCAGTTTCTCTATCCCCATTTGTTAATGTACTGAAACAAAGCAAATATTTAAATTCTGGTGGCTATTTGCAGTGGGTATCAAGTATGTTTTTTATGGCTAAATCTCAACTTTGTACGTCTAAGGTCCAGCCATGCCTCTGATTACATTCAGAATTTAAGGGCTAGTATAGCTCTTATGAGCAAAGCTTATGTCTTTTCTGATGTCTTAGGCCTGTTTCAGGTACCAGACCCAAAGCACAGTTTGATCAGTTAGTCAAAAATAATGAAATTAGAATTGATTACTTTTTTAAAATAAGAAATCATTCATATTTAACTAGTCAAATTAGTGTAGATGTACTGGTTTGCATGTGTAGCCCATCTATAATATTAATGCATTATTATATTTGATTAAATTGTTGGGAAAACTCAATGTAATTTTTTAGTAGATCAATTCTCATATCACTGTGCCTGAAGAGAAAGAGAATAAAAGTGGAAAAAATAATTATTTACTCATGGTAAAATGTGACATAAATTTTGTTTTAAAATAAACTCCATGCATATAGATGAGTATTTGTTTTTAAAGGCCTCATTTAGCTAGGAAAAAATGCAAATTACTTCCTTCTTTGGGAATATGTCTTTACCAGTAAGTGTACTGGAAATGATTCTACATTAAAGTGGGCTTTGATAGAAAAGCAGCACCATCTAAAATTAGAACATTTACTTCCGACATGACTTATTATGATGCATCATAAAATTATGAAGATCAATTGTGAAGCACGTTTAAGACTGCAGTGTTCTCTCTTTTTGTGAAGATGACACTGGATAGTAAATTTCAGAATCTGTATATTCATCCAAATTTGGAAACTAAATAAGAACTGGAGTTTGCTATAATTAAGGCTATGGCAATGTGGAAAAAGACTGCTTTCAACAGGTGTATGTTAAATACTCACTTATGTGTATGCACCAACTTCACACAAGGCATATAAACATTATGTATTGCAAACGTACAAAAAAAAAAGAAAGATCAAGAGATGGATGGCGGGGGAAGGAAGGGAGGGGAAAGGGAATGAAAGAAGGAATTAAGATGTGTTATGTACATGTACCAACTTCCCACAAAGAATGTAAATATTATGTACTACAAACATGTACTAAGAAAATGATCCGAAAAATATGCCCTAACCCAGCTAATTTTATCTCATTAATTTTCGAAGTGTCTTCATAAGTAAGGAGTACTAATTAAAAAAACTCTTTTGCATATAGAATACAGAAAAAGAAGGTGAGTTTGAAGTGGCAATAAAATTTATATCAGGACATTGGATGCCATATTTTAGGCTGTGTGAGAGAGATGGATAGATAGGTGGCAGGTTCTCAGTCCCTCCGAAATGCTTGTCCTTTTCCCTGTAACTCTCAGCACAGCGCGGGGCGGGACTGCATTTAGCCTGGCTTTGGTCGCCTGCCCATACCGATGGCTGTGGCCTAAGGGATAGGGACCTCTGATTGCCCAGGACTAGGTCACCAGTCTGCCTGGAGTCTGTGTGGGGGTGGGAGTCATAAAGTTACTCTGCCTCCCCCAAGCTTGTGAAAAGGCTTCTGTCCTGGGGCAGTTCTGTTACCAGGAGCATGTGGAGAAGAGTAGCAGCTACACAAAAACATCACATGTTCGACCTCAACACACAAGCCCCTTTAATCTGGCCCCTGCCTACCAGTGCAGCCTGATCGGCTCTCGTTCCACATATATACTTTAACTCCAGTCAGGCACACATAGTTTCCTGAGTTTGATGTGTGTTTTACTAAATCGATGAGCAAATTTATCAGTAAATGTTCTTCTATGTTATAACTGAGTATATGGAAAACTTGGGGCTTCCTGGAAATTCCAGATAACGTAAACATAATTGATGTTGTTCCTAAGCGATCTTTATTATTCCATAGAATGTTGAATAACTATGAAAGCGAGCTCTTTAATCATTACTTTATATAATGAGAGTACTTTTATCTATCCAAATCTGTATCTTCTCTCCCAAAATAAAGGTAGGAATCCCATTGTTTTAGCAGCTTCCAAAGCACCTCTAATGTTCTGTACTTTGTGGTTAGCAAGGTTCTGAACTGAAATAACAGGGATTCTAGTTCTCAGGTAGGACACTTTCTGCTTTTCCGGATAGCTATTACAGCAGCTATCAACTGCTGTAATGTCCATGTGCGTGACTGATGAAGCGACTCTGCCCTCTGTATAAACATTCTGACCTGATTGTGGTCGCCCAGAGCTGCCTGCATAATAAAAATTGTGTTGCCTGCTTAGTAGATTGAAGTTAAGCCCTGGAGTGTTGTAGAAATTAGAGTCCCACAGTGATAAAAACTCCTAGTTACAGAGATTTGTCTCAATTATTTGCAGGCAGATTGGTTTAACCCATTTTTCACAAAATTTTATAAGGATTTTTCAAAGGAAGTAAGAGTATACACTAATTAAAATGAGTTCTATCAACTTCTTTTCTTTAAATGTGGGTCAAATCTGCCATGTTTGCTACTGTTAATAAATCACATTAGTATAGTCTATAAATTACTTTCAAATTTATAAATTTCATAATACTTATAATGTATGTTAAAAAAAAAAAAAAAACCTTGAGATTTTAGTTCGCAGCAAGTGTATGGTGAACCAACAAGTGCTTAGTTGCCAAGAAACCTACTGCAATTTCGGACAACATTAGTAGAAATAAGTGTCTGGACAAATGAGGCGATAGCTTCTTAGCAGTCTGTACCAGTTAGAAAAAAATCAGGATACTGTGTTCAACTCTGGGCTTCATCAGGTTCAAAGAAGGACATTGATTGACACAACTGGAACTTGTCCAAAGGAGAGCAGGTCAGAGAGGACGAGATCCAAGTCTGAGTCACATGAGGAAAAGCGGAGAGAGCTAAAGATGTTCGTTCTTAAAAAAGAAAGGAAAAATTTAATTGAAACAGTAGCAATAGGCTTTTTAATATTAATAGGGGGCTCTTAAAGAAGTAAGAGCTTTTCTTTTTTTTTTTTTTTTTGGTAAGACCTTTTCATCCAAGCCAAAAGCTACCTATTTCCATTCTGTACTTTTTAAGGTCCTAACAAAAATACTATTTCCAAGTGACAATGATTTGCTTGTCATTGGCAGTGATAATTTAAGGTCTGTATGATCATCTATTAAGATACCAGTTCTGCCATCTATTAACTATGTGACTTTTGAAAAGTTAGTTTACCTCTCTGCGCCTCAGCCCTCTGCCTTCAGAATGGATTTTTAAAGTTGTTTTAAGCATTAAATGAGATTTTACAAGTCAAGCCATCAGCATCGTGTCTACTCATACTGTGTTGCTTAATGAAAAGAAGCATTATAATCTGAGTTGCTCAGGAAAAAACTTCTTAAAGCATGCAAACATAAGTGGGGCGCATGATAGTGTCAGGCTTCAACTCCCTGAACCCTCTGCACAGCCAAAGATTGGCGGGGAGTAGTGTGGCAAACTGTGTCTACAATCCTGTTGTGCAATGATTGATTTTAATTTAATGAATTTCTTGTCTTGAATTTTAGCCCTTAGCTTTTAAAAAAAAAATCACCATTTTTTAAATAACCAAAAGTGCTTGGAATGCCACACGGTATTACTTTAGAGCACACAGGAAACAGAATTACTCAAGAGGAGGTGGCAGAGGTGGAAGAGGTAGTTGTTCAGCCAGGCAAAGGCTCATTCACACTTTATGATGTACGTTACACCTGAGAAATAACTTAGGACACCGAAAGTAAGAAACATGGGACCAAAATGTAATACGTAGGCCAAAGGCATCATAGAAGCAATAGAAACTTGGTGCGTCCAAGTTACAAACATTTCTATGTACGACTAAAGAGTAAAAGCTGAATCTAGGAAATACAGAGAAAATGGTCTGTGTCCTGAAGATTTTTTACAGTGTAGTCTGAGATACAGAAATATGTAGCCTATGAAGAAAACCCTGATTGGCCAGGATATATCACAAAGAAACAACACCTGGGATCTCATCTTATTAAAAAGCTTTTGCACAGCGAAAGAAACCACCAACAGAGCAAAGAGACACCCCACAGAGTGGGAAAAAATTTTTTCCAGATGTTCCTCAAAGGACTAATATCTTGAATATATCAAGAATTCCAAAAAGTCTGACTGCCCCCCATTTAAGGACCCAATCCAAAAATGGGCAGCTGAAATGAATAGACACTTCTCAGATAAAGATGTATAAATAAACTTGAAACAAACGTATGAAAAAATGTTTAGCATCACTGGTCATTCAAGAGATGCAAATTAAAACAACACTAAGATTCCATCTCACTCCAGAAAGAATGGCTGTTATCAAGAAATCAGCCAATAATAAATGCTGATGGGGCTGCAAGGAAAAAGGAACCCTTCACTGTTGGGTTCCTAAAAATACGAGGTTCCATTTGACCCAGCTATTCCCCTTCTTGGTAACTATTCAAAAGAATTAAAAGCACCATACCACAGTGATATATGCACACCCATGTTTATAGTGGCACAGTTTGTAATAGCTAAATCTTAGAAACAGCATAAATGCCCATCAACAAATGAGTGAATAAAAAAGATGTGGGTTTTTTTTAATACAACAGAGTACTACTCTGCCATAAAGAAGAATAAGCTTGAGACATTTCTAGGTAAATGGATGTACCTTGAGACCATACTCTTAAGTGAAATAAATCAGACATACATATTTAAATACTACATTGTTTCTCTGGTACGAGAAGCCAAAAGCATAAATAAGGACCAAAATGTGTAATAGATATTGGGAAACGAAAAGAAAATGTTTAAATGGGAAGGGGAACAAGGGAGGAGGAGGAGGAAAGGAAGGGAGGGACAAAAAAAGAGAATACAAAGGAAAACATGGAAGCAAAGCTTTTGTAAATAGGAGGGAGGTTGGGGATTTAGCTCAAGTAGTAGAGTACTTGTCTCCCAAGCACAAGGCCCTGAGTTCAATCCCCAGCACCAAAAAAAAAAAAAAAAAAAAAAAAAAGTAAGGAGGGAGAGAGGGAGAGAGAGGTTGCAGGGAGAAGAAAGGGATGGGAAAAAAGAAAAAGCAAGATATGTCATGTACAGGTATAAATTCCCTATGATGAATGTTATCATTATGTGTATCTAAAAGGTACCAATAAAATAAAATGTTACAGCCAGCCGTGGTGGCACATGCCTGTAATCCCAGCACTTGGGAGGCAGAGGCAGGAGGATTTCTGCAAGTTCGGGCCGTGCCTGGGCAACATAGTGAGCTCAAGGCCAGCCCGAACTAGTGAGACCCTGTCTCAAAAAACCAAAAAATAAAATAAAATAAAATGTTACCAAAAAAAGAGAAATATGTGGGGATCATTGTAAATCCAAACACTTTAAACCACATGTTGTAGGGAAAATACAGCAGGAAATAGCTGATGCAGGTTGGAGGAGTGAGGAAAGCTTTGCAGAAATGATATTCCTTGGTACCAGTCCTCCCATACTCTGAGTGGTAAAGGAAGGGTGAGCATCCCAGAGCTCGGGAATTCTGGGAATGCTGGCAGTCCTGGCAGTGAAGTATGGAAGAGACGCAGTCTTTCATGGGTGGCAATGTGTGTGGAATGGTTTGGGCGTAGGAGGTTGTGACGATGGAAGAAGCCAGAGATGAGCCCCAAAAGACAAGGCTAGGAGAGGGCTCCCACAGTAAGAAGTGGGAGAGCACGCATAGGAATTGAATAAGGAAAGGATTCTCGGGGAAGGTCCATGAAAACATAGTCACTATTACTTATCATTGCAGAAACGTTGCAAACTTACGTTGAGACAATTGATAGAGGTCTCAGACTAAGATGACAGAAGCTATATAAATATATAGAAAATAATACTTTTTAAATAAAGGAGAAATACTTTAAAATCATCTTGTAATAGCATTTAGTAGGCTTTTATTTTGAAGTTTAAAACATCAGTATATTTGTCAAACTCAACAGGTAGCTAAAATACTTCTTAAATTTCTTTCTTTACTTATGTGAAATTCATTCCAACAGTGAATGTGGTATCATTTAGCATCCCAAAGAAGGAAAAGATGAATAGTTTAATTGTGGTTGAGAAATTATTCTGTTTTTCTATAACAATGAAGTGAGACTAATTCTCGTGGTCTTTTGGTTCAGGCTGATGGTCTCAGCTCAACGTTAATATGCGCATGTACGTATGTAGGTAGGTATGTGTGTGTAACCCACATGGAGAAAATTTGAAAGACATCAATGGTCTAAAAATGATAAAAGGAAATTTTCTGTTTGGATAGTTGTGCTTTGAAAGCTAGTACAACTGTGACCTGAAGTGAAATACCTTCCAAGGAAGACTCAAGAAACTATCTGGGAGAAAAAGAAAGGTGGTCGCAGGTCGGGGGCTCTGTGGTTAGAAGACAAGCATTGTAACAGGATGTTTTCATGCTGGAGATGAAAAATGGCTCTTTCTAAAGAGCTGGACTGAGGCTCTGAAATGACTGATGTGTGAGTCCCAGAGTGTCGGGGGCAGTGTGATGAGCAGGTAGGGCAAAGCCAGTGTGTGGTTTAGATGTCAGCAGAACCTGAATGGGTCCTCCTCTCTACGTTGTGTGACTCGGACAGGAAGTTTGAGGCCTGTCCCAGAGTGGGGGTGAGGGTGGGTTGGAGGCCGGGAAGGTGAGGGAAGAAAGAGAAAGCCTGCGTCTTTTTTTTTTTTTTTCACTATCTGTGGGGTCTTTACACTGAGCTACCTCCCAGCCCTTTTTCGATCTTTTATTCTGAGACAGTCTTGCTAAGTTGCTCAGGGTAGGCTCGGACTTGCAGGCCTTCTCTGCTTCAACCTCCCAGAGTGCTGGGACCATAAGAAAGTGCCACCATGTCCCACCAAGAAAGTCACGTCTTGAGAAGTATGTGTGTGTGGTTTGATGAGGTGTGCTAATCAAGCTATATCCTGGACTGAAAAGAACTTCCGGTCTCACCATCAGTCAACTAAGAAAGATGAAACAGTATTGATGGGAGGTTACAGAACAATGAGAGCTACTTTTCTGGAGAAATGCTATAGCAGGGAAAGTGGAAGTCCTCTTGCTCGCCAGATTAAATGTAATGTAGAACAGTGATCAGTTTCCAACGCTGCCCAGAAACCTTCCATGTCCCAGCCCATCCCATCCCAAGCGGAAGGAAGGAAGCTCAGCTCACCTGGCCTGGCATCCAAAGTGTTCTGTGGTCTGACTTTGATTTTCTCTATAACTTTACCTCTCAGTGACAACTTTCACACCTTCTGTGCTCCAGCCACAATGAAGATACACTGGACACATCCTGCCTTTTCCTCTCCTACTTGTACATAGAGTATTTTCTCCACCTGGAAATTTCTGCTTCTTTGTTGCTGGATATCTACACTCAACTCTCCTTCAGAGCCCCATCTCAATTACCAGGTAGTCTACAAAGCTTAACTTGATCTTTTTCTGGGCTGCAAGTAATTTCTACCCAACATCTTTCTACTCCTCCTAATACTCTTTAAATTCAACATAATCACTATCAATTACGTACAATGCATGAAATACTCTAGAAATACTATTTCACACGTCCACATACAAATACCTTTCATATCTTTAAGAAGCTAATTATATAGACAGGTAATAAGAAGGCGAATAGCAATTCTTGGTGAATCAGTGTGAAAAATTCAAGAAGAGAAGTATATACTAAAAACACTAGAGTCCCAAAGGAAAGATCAGTCCCCATCTCAGTAACGAACTGATCACCTAGTCGGTCACCTTTGAGTCCTGTTGTCCTTAGCCTTTATATCCAGTCTATCAGCAAGCTTGTAATCTGCATTTCCAAAACATATGCTGAATCTATTTCTACCCACTTCTCTCCATTTCCACCATCACCACCGTCCCTTGCCCTGTTGGTTTTTCTGTTAGTCTCTCTGCTTCCAGTATTGCATGTCTACAACCACTCCACGGAGAAGTCAGAACCACCTTTTTAGAATATTAATCAAATCATGTGTCTACTGCTTACAACCTCGATTGTTTCTAGCTATATATAAAATCTAAACCTCTTTCCATAATCTACAAAATATACAAAAAACTTCTTTCCTTTATACAAAATCTTGCATAATCTAGCATCTACTACCCTCACTAACCTCCCTTTTTATGTCTCTCACCCTCTCCATTACTTTCCACCCATACTACTGTTCTTATTTCTATTCTCAGACACCTCACACTTACTCTAATCTTAGTATCTTTGCACTATCTGTTCCTCCTGTATGCAGCATTCTTCCCTCAGATCTCCCCATGGCCTTTTCTCATTCTTCATTAGCAATATTTATGCCCCCTTTGATTGTTTAAATGTCCCTCCCTGACCATCCTACTTAAAGTATGCAGTAGCCATTTCCTACTACATTGTATTACATACCCGTGCTTGTGTCTTCTATAGAAACTTTAAAATCTGAAATTGTCATGTGTGTTTCCCCCGCTACAAGACATGAAACTGTGTATTTCACTCCTTCCTTAACAAAGTGCAGCATGGTCCTTGGCACCTTAAGGGGTGTGCAAAAAACATTTTTGAATTATATTAATCACAGCTTTTATTTATATAATACCAACTGTATACCAGGCACTGTTTTAACACATTAGATGTATTAACTTATTTAATCTTTGCAATAGTTCTGTAAGGTGGATACTATTATTTTCATTGCTCTTTTACAAATGAAGAAACAGAGGCACTAAGAGGCTGAGTAACCTGTCCAAAGTTAAACAATTTTTAGTATCAGAACTAGCAGGTAAACCCAAAGTCTAACTCCAGAGCCCTTGTTCTTAATTCCTACCCAATATTATTTCTGGAAATGAATGCAACATTGAGCTCTGCCTGTGTGGAAATGACAGATGATTTCTCAGAGAAAAAAATGCTATGGTGAAATTTTGAAGGAAAACCAAAAGTTCACTAGGGAATAAAAAAGCGAGAGGCATGTTCAGCTGAGGGAAGAGTGGGTTCAAAAACATGAACTCATTCTTTTCTGCTTTTTGTGATACTCATTTGTGGATATTTTACTTTTCACATTTGCACTTACCTTAAATGTAGATAACATGTATTGTGAACCTGCACGCCCTGATTGGTGCACATGCATTAGTTTTAATGTCTTTTTCTTGAAAATAGATGTTAAAAGAAAAAGACATTAAAACTAATGTCTCCCTGCCACTTGGGGCATGCAGGTACATGAGTGTATTGTGTGCATTATAATTTTCATTCACATCCATATATTTTGCTTAAAATCATATGCATGTGTGTGTGTATGTACATGTTTTAATCTCCATTCAAGAATTTTGAATCTCTATGACTTTAAATGCTCTCTGAGAATAGGAATGATAAGCTTCCATCTCAGGATGCTGGGAATTCTCAAGGAAATCATCTATGTGGAAGATAGATGCAGACCGTAGAGCACAAAAGGAATATTCATGTTCTTTCCTTCTTACAGCTTAAGTTAGTTTAATAATCCCTGTATTTCCCCCCATACCTGCCAGCCCAGATCTTTCAGTGCTAAACTTCCTTTCTTGACTCAGCTGACTTGGTGATTCTCACTGTCTCGTGTGGATTGTTCAGTTCAGCTCTACTTTGTTGAGACCAAATTCTTTACTAATCCTAATGCTTACCCTAATATATTCATGAGATTTAGACTGGGGATTTCTGGTTGCTTTTTGCTGGTATGTAGAAGTACAATTGATTTTTATATATTGACCTTTTATCTACCAGTCTTTTAAAATGTGCTTATTAATTCCAAGAGTTCATCTGTAGATTACTTGTTATTTTCTACACACACAGTGTGTCATCTACATGTAAAAGTTTTATTTCTTCCTTTCCAAGTATTATACCTTTTAGTTTTCTTGCCCTACTGCAAAGTCGAATAGTATTAATAAAGGGCATTCATGTCTCGTTCCAAATTTCAGAGGCAAATCTTTCAAAATATTAAAATTAATCCTAATACTTGCTCTAGGTTTTCTGTAGATGACCCTTAGCAGTTTGGTAGGTTCCCCTATTTAAGTTTGCTCAGGCTGCCATAACAAAATACCATAGACAAGGTGGCTTAAATAGCAAACACTCGTTCTTTTTATACTCCTGGAGGTTAAAGTCCCAGACCAGGGTCTAGCCATGGTCAGTTTCCACTAGGGCCCTCTTCTGGCACACAGTCAGCCATCTTCTTGGTGTGTCTTCACGTGGCCTTTCTATGTGCAGGCGTGTGGAGAAAAAGAGAGTGTGTTCTGTGTTATCTCCTTTTATAAGAACACTAATTCCATCATGAAGGTCTCACCTCATGACTTCATTTAACTAGTATTACTTGCCAAAGGCCTTGTCTTCAAATACCATCACATTGGGAATTAGGATTCCAATATATGAGTTTAGAGGGCACAGGGTATTCTATCCATAAAGTCTTATTCTTATTCGCTAAGAATTTTTGATATGGATGGGTGACAAATTTTATCAACTGCTGATTTCTGGACTTATTAATATGATCACATGATTTTTTTTCTCCTAATTGTTGCATTAAAATGGTGACATAAGTGACTTTCAGATGTTAAACCAACCTTGTATTGCCAGAGTAAACTCCTCTTGGTCATGGCATTTTATGCTTTTCAAAATATTTCTGGATTTGGTCTATTAACATTTTGTTTAGGATTTATATACTTATGTTCCTGAAAAGGAGGACGAGAGAGGAATTTCCCTGCGGTCTTAGTATTCATGCTACTCTGGCTTCATGAAAAGAATTAGGAGGGTTTTCCTCACTGTCTTTTCTTTGGAGGAATCTGTGTCATTTTGAATTTCTTTCTTCTCTAAAAGTGTGATAGAATTTATTAATGAAGCCATCTGGATCTAGAGATTAAAACTATGTCTAGTTTCTTAAATACATGATTCAGATTTTTTATTTCTAGTTATGCTTTTCTAGGATTCCATACAATTCATCTAAATTTATATATACTGTACTATCGTTTATAAAAATCATTTGTCATTTTTATATCTGTAGTGTTGTCCCAATATTGTTTTTCTTTCCTTGACAAAATTTACTTTTTTTAGATTTCATTTTCTTTACTTTTTCTACCTTCTTGAAGTAGATATTTAGGTATTTTCATTTTGATCTTTATTCTTCTCTAATATATCAATTCTGGTTCTAAATTTTCCTCTTGTTACATTCTACAAATTTTGATATGTAGCATTTCCATTATCATTCAGTTCAAGTATTTTCTAGTTTCTTGAATGATATTTTTCTTGGACCCTGCATATTTAGAAGTTTATTTATTTAATTCCTGAACTTTGCAGATTTCTAGCATTTTGTTATTGTCAGAGAAAATTCTCTGAATTGTCTTAATCTTTTTTAATTTCTTGTGACTTGCCTTATAGTGTAATATGGACCAAATTCGGTAATTTTTCTATGTGTATTTACTTAAAAAGAAAGAAATTTGGAGATGAATATCCAGCTTATTAATTGTGTTGTTCGAATGTTTTGTATTTGTATGACTTTTTTTTACCTGCTTATTCTATCAATTATTGAAAGAGGTGTGTTAAAAACTTTTATCATGACTGTGAATTTTTTTCTAACTTCCTTTAATCCTGTCAAATTTTGCTTTATGTATTTTGAATTGTGTCATTAGGTGCATAAAAAGTTAAAAACATTTATCATTATGAAATGAATATATCTACTGATGTTTTATTTCCTAGTTTTGTATGCCTGAAAATGGCTTCATTTCTAGGATATATTCAGACTGTAGAATTCTAAGTTGACAACTATATTCTTTCTTTGTCTTTGAAAACACAATTACTTTATGCTCTTGCTCTCATTGTTTTTGTTTTGTTTTGAGAAAATAGCTGTCTTATTTTTGCTTCTTTTAAAGTAGTGTTTCTTTTCTTTCTATCTCCAAGATTTTCTCCTTGACTTTAGTTTTTACTTTTTTCAAACATTAAGTGCTTAGGAATGATGTGTTGGGTTTTTCATGATTCTTGAATTCATGGCTAGGATCTTTTAAGTTGTCTTTCATTATCCCAGCAAATGTTGCCTCTTTCCTACTCTCTCTACTCCTTCTGCTACAAATACATCCAATATGTCTTTTATGCCCTTTTCTGTAATTTCAATTCTTTTGCCTCCACATGCTTGTCTGATGTTTTTTCCTCCAACTGTCTTTCACATAATGAATTCTTTCTTAAACTGTGTCTAATCTGATGTTGATCCCATTGACTGTATTTTTTGCTCATTTTTTGTTCATATCTGTATTATTCTGTAATTTATTTCCATGATTTTTTTATTTGATTCTATTTTATACTTTTTGATTCTATGCTGAAATTCTGCATCCTGCCTTTTAATTCCTTGGACATTTAAAATATAGTCACTTTAAAATTTATATTTGATAATTTCATTATCCATATCACTTAAGTGTTTATTTCTACTATCTACTTTTGAGGGGGGGTTGTTTGTTTGTTTTACCATACCTTATCATCTCCCTCATTATTTTAAAAGTATTTTGTAACTTTGGGTCATATTTCTCTACTTTTGTTTGAGACAGAAAACTAGACTAGGACTAGGACTATTTCCAATCTCAGATTATCTTAATCTAACTAGGAAATTAATTTATTCCAGTTGTGGCTTTAATGCCTACAAGGGTCAGTCTGTTTCTAGCTTAACTTTTCTCCCGTAACATATCTTCTACTTCATGATTCCAAAGCTTAGGTGATTACCAAAAGCCTGCCTTTTGGGTGGGATTTCTGAGTCTGAAAACTTTAATCAGCTTCTCACCCTGCACTGCTTTTAGAATTGGCAGATGCCTTGAGAGAGAAGCCATGCAAATGTTTGATTCTGTTCTGTAGGTTCTTTCTCTAGATATCAGAGGCACATTCACTCTCTGAAGGATTTTTAAACTTTTTC
>PVJO010011023.1:0-51490 GCA_004026905.1 Hystrix cristata
GTTTTTGCTATTCTTGGTCTCTTGTGGTTCCAGATGAAATTCATGATTGTCCTTTCTAATTCTTTGAAGTATGTTAGTGGTATCTTGATTGGAATTGCATTAAATCTGTATAGTAGTTTAGGAAGTATAGCCATTTTCACGATGTTGGTTCTTCCTACCCAGGAACATGGGATGTACTTCCATTTTTTGATATCCTTTTCAATTTCTTTTTTTAGGGTGCTGTAGTTTATGCTTAACTTTTTGAGGAATTAACAAAATGCTTTCCAAAGCAATGACACAATTTCATATTCCCACTGTAATATATGAAGGGTCCAGTTCTTCCATATTCTCATCAATCCAGGGTCCAATTTTGGATTATAGTTATTCTGGTAGGTTTGAATAATATTTAATTGTGGTTTTCTCTAATAACTGATGATGTGTGACACATTTTCATGTTATTATTGGTCATTTTAATACCTTTTAAAGAAAAACATCTATTCAGATCATCGCCCATTTTTAGCCGGGGAACACAACTAAAATTGTTTGGTTGTTGATTGTGATGGTTCTTTATACTTTCTGGACATACATCCCTTTTTTAGCTATATGGCCTTCAAATATTTTCTCCTTATAGCAAAATCATCCCTCACATTCACAGAATTTCTGAACAGCATTCCACTGCTTTACTAGTAGTAGAAATGGATGTGAAGGATGGCCATAGAGTTCAGCAAAGTTTACAGCAGAAAACATAGAGGCCTCAACCAAGCCACAGAAAAGGGAACTGGGAAGAAGCAGAGCATTCAGTGTGAAGAGAAAAACATCTTAAAAAATTAAACACCATTAGTGAAATAGAGGGAAGCATGGTATCCCTAAAATAAGGAGCTGTACGAGAGAAATACCAGGGGAATGAATAACATGTGGGAATAGCAGAGGAAGGTGACTTTTCATTCTTGGCATGGTGTCTGATTCTGGAAGTAGAATTCTTCAGATGCTCCTTGCCTTAATTTTCCAAAAAACAAGTTTTGTGTAACAAAGCAGACTATTCACAGTTTCCTTTGAAGGTTCAATAGCACATGGGCCTTAGTAGGTTGAGTAGAGAGCTGATTAAATACCAGTGTTGATTCATTCATCAGGCAAATACTTGGTAAGCACCTACTATGTGCCAGGCACAGTTCTAGTTGCCTGAAATAGGACACTAAACACAATAGTTAAAAAAGTTTCTGTCCTCCTGGTGATTACCCTCTACCTGGGAGAGATGACTGCTCAAACAAAATGAGTGCTAATGTAACAGGGCTGGGTAAGGAAACTAGGCAGTCTGGTGTCAGTGGGAGTGGCGCAGGCCCATGGTTTTAAGTAGATCGGCTTTGCAGTCTGATAAAGTGACATTTGGAGGAAGCTTGGCTGATGTGAAGGACTGAGCCCGGGAACAGGGGGAGTGTCTTCCTGGGTGAACCGCGGCCCGTGCACGTGCCCTGGGGTGGGAGCGTGCTGCACACTGTGGCTGACGGTGGGGGAGCACAGCAGTGTGAGCGATGGAAGAGCCTGCAGGGTTTGCAGCGCTGTGCAGAGTCTGGTCTCGCTCCAAGTGGATGGGAGCCATGGAGGGTTCTGAGCAGTGAGGCTCGATGTGACTTGTGCTTTAAGCAGATTACTCTGGCTGCTGATAGAGAGCAGATTGCAGGGCGCAGCTCCAGGTGCGAAGCAGAGAGAGCAGGTAGGAGATCTGTGCAATGCTGAGGGGACAGATGGCCGCTCGCAGCAGGCAGGTGGCCGCCAAGGTGGGACATGAGGACAAAAGGAAGAGTCGAGATAATTCCAAGGTTTCCGGCCTGAGTAACTCACGGGTGGAGTTGCTTCCAATAGGATGGAGAAGGTTTGGCAAGAGAGAGAGACAGAGAGACGGGAGGTTTAGCTGATCAAAGTGTGGGCGACGCGGTATGAAGCGTCACACTAACTCCACGCTGATGACTTTATCGCCTGAAAGAGCCTCGGGAGCGTTCTGTGTTGGCAGGACGGCTTCAAGGACAAAAAGAGCTGTTCATGCTGCTGCTCAGCCTCCTCCTGCTGAATGCTGCGGGCTCCTCCTCTGATGGCCGATGACCTTGAACTTGGACACCTCTGTGGTGTCCACAGCCTGAAGCCGCAGCCCGCTGAGATCCCTGGTATTCGATGATCCCTGACCCTGCTGTGCGTTTCCTGCCTCTCTTCTTCCTTACTCTGAGTTCTCCTCATTCGTTTCACAAATACTTCCTAAGTGCATCGCAAACACCAGATACTTTGACAAGCAGGCAGCGCAGAACCGGTCCCTCCTTGCTTCCTTTGGTCCAATGCAGAAATCAGACAGGAAACAACTACTGTATTAACAACAACAAATGCAGAATTACACATTGTGAGAAGCTGTGGTGGGACCCTCCAAGGTCCCATAAGAAACATTTGAAAGATGCACTAGCTTTGATCAGGGCGGGGATCTGTCTCTCTCCCTGTGTCTCTTGTCTTTTTTCTTCTCCTTTAACTTGGGAAAGAAAGCACTGTTAAAGCACTGTGGTGCCCATTTCTCTGTCCGGACAAGGGAGGTCCCTGGAGGCAGGCCCTCCGTCTCCTGTGCCTTCTGCTCTGCCCCTCTCAGATAATGGAGCTGCACGGGTAGAGGCTGGCTGCTGTGCTGGTGAGTCAGCCCAGACGCTTTCTGTCCGAGCCCTCCTTCAGCTCTTTGCATTTGTAGATGGCACCGGGTAGAATGCCCAGGAGCAGGGCTGCTGCCGGGGACCTCCTGGCTCCTCTCCCGGCCGGGGAACCCCAGAGCTCAGGACCTGGCGGGCCACGGGGCCTCTGCCCAGCACGCCTCTGTGGTCTTGGGGGCTTGTGCACGGTTTAAGCAGCTCTGTGTGCTGCGTGCTCCCTTCCCAGATGGAGGCCATTTAAAAGCCAACTTCCTGCCCCAAGTGAATGGAGATTTGCACTGATTGCTCCTTATATTAAATTTTATATTGTGGGCAGGGAGAAGGAGAATCGGTCCCTTAAGTGCGCTCCTTCAATCTGTTTATGATTCATCTCCTGGCCACGGAGCTGCCTCCACATCATGTAAGTAGGCGACGCTCCTGCCCAGGCGTCTGGGGAGAAGTCGCCTCCAGCGAGATGGCGCTGCCTTGGCCTCCTGTGCTGCCCGCTCCGTCAGCGCCCAGGTCTCGCTGCCAAGTTGATGGATGGCTCTGAGGCTGCGGCTTGGAGACTCTCGGGGCTGAGTGTGTTGACAGCTGCCACCACCATCCTGCCTGGGACCCACAGGTGTTTTCCTGAAGCAGCCTCTATTTCTGTGTTTCTCTCGTTGCTGGGACAAAATACCCGACACCCAAAGTTAGGGGAAGAAACGTTTATTTGGCTCACAGTTTGTAGAGGTTTCAGTCCACAATCAGCTGGGTCCGAGGCAGGAGGGCAGGCAGACAGGCAGAAGTCAGCAAGGTAAGCAAGGGATGCAAGCAAGCGGCTAACCAGCTTCTTCCTGTATTTTATATCTTATCCAGGCTGCCTGTCTTTAGGGTGGGCAGTACTCCCACCCTTAAGCCTAATACCCTTAATTTTAGTCTCACATCCTTGATCCCAGCAGAACCATGCCAAACCGATCAGTGGATTAATTTAGTAATCACACACTCTAGATCCAGCTGTCTGTTACCACATGAGGGTTTGGGGGGACATCTAGACACAAACCATAACACTCTCCTAATCCTGCTCCTTCTCATGGCCAACCAGGGATGCCGACCAGGTCTGTGAGCCCCGGAGGGTTTCAGACCTGAACGGGCTCCCTCCTTCTACAGGCAGAGTGTCACTTTCATCCGGTGAGCAACCCAGGGAACTCAGGGTGAGGAAGGGGTGGGCCCAGGGGAGGTGGGGTGTGAGCTGGGGTCGGGTCACACAGGGTCCTGCCGAGCTCTCTTGGGGCCTTTGGGTCAAAGTCCCAAGGTGGAGGCTGCTGCCAAGGTCTTCACGGCAGCGGGCGGGGGCACCATGGTTTGGTTGCCTGGCTAAAATAGTATTTTTCTTATGCCAAGTTTAATTCAATTGAAGTTATCACACTCACGCACGCACGTGCACACACACACACAGAGGCACACATTTAGCCCTCATAATTTCATTGCAGTAGATAACAATCACATTTATATTCATGCCCAAGTCACAACGGGTCCTAGTCCCTATCCACTAAGAACTCAGTCACTTCAAAAAAATCTATTTTTCCCTGTACAACCTCAGTGCAGCACCCTCCCTGAGCACACGAACCAGCCTTTGGCACTTGGTGCCTCCCTGTCAGTGTCCTCCTCTAGGAGCCAGCGGCCTCCTGCCTGCGGAGTCTCTCCAGCGGGAGCTGGCACTGTCCCTGCAGGCAGGCGGCCATTGTGGGAACACCATGGTGCACACTTCCTGGAAGCTGCCGAGGCCACCACTGTCCTGGAGCTGCCCTCAGTCCCGAGGTTCCTTACGGAGGCGTACCCCAAGCCTTCTCCACCATAAACCTGGTCACCTGTGAGTCACTGCTTCCTGTTTCGGGTCAGCAACGTCCCCTGAAGTCCTCATATGCTCATAGGTGGGGCTGCTGGAAAGCGACAGGCTCACGGCTGACTGCTGGCGGGAGGTGGGGTCTGGTGGGAAGTGGTGGGTCGCTGGGGTGTGGCCTGAAGTGTGTCTCTCTCGCCGGCTCCTCCCTGTGCTCGCTGCTTCCTGCCCGCCATGCTGTTAGCAGCTCCCTCCACCCAGACCCGTCCACCATGCCTTTCCTGTTTGAAGCCAGCTGACCCTGGACTGAAAGTGTGAGCCCAAATAAACTCATCTTTTAAGTTGTGTCGAGGGTTTTCTTCCAGCAATGAGAAATTGATTAAGACATTTCCTCTTATACCACATCCATAAAGTCAGGAGATCCTTTGGCTTCACCTTCAAAATATGCCCGGAATCTGACTGTGTTTGTGGCCTTCTGAGCGATATGCTCCCCAGCTGCATCTCCATCACTCAGAGCCTATTAATATGTGAGCTCACAGGAGAAAGCGACCCTGAAGGTGTGCTGAAGGCTTCTGAGATGGGGAGACGATCCTGGGTTACTCACACGGACTTTGTGTGAGCAGCGGGTCCTTTTAGTACACAGGCTAGAATCGGAGAAGGAGGCTTGAGGGGGGAAGCTGAAGAGAAGATGGGGAAGGGAGGGAGAGAGGGAAAAGGAGAGGGGGTTGTCCCGCGGGATGTGCCAGTGTGCAGAAGCGCCACAGCAGGGAATTCAGAATCATCCAGAAGCTGGGCAAGTTTAGGAACCTGTGTGTACCCTGGCGCCTCTGGGAATCCCGACCCCCAGAGCTGGAAGAGGTAAACCCGTGAAGTTGCTGTGTCTGTGGAAGTCTGTCGCGGCTGACCCCACAACCTGGTGGAACCCCCACCCCTCACCTGGGCTCCTTGCATCATCCTTTGCCTCCCTTAGGGCCGGCACACAGCCCGAGTGACGCTTTGGGAATGCCGGTCTGGTCACATCAAGCTTATCCTCTGCTCACAGCCCGCCAGGGCCTCCCACTTCACCTGGAGTAAACGTCGAGGTGCTGATCGTGGTGTCATGGGGTTGCAGCTCCTACGGCTGCACCTTCCCGCCTCTGCCTCTGCCCCTCCCTTAGGGATCCTCAGTAGCCACGCTGGCCCTGGGGCTCTTCTTGGGCCACACCCCTCCCCCTCTTATTTCCTATTCTTTTAAAATATTGCTTATGTTTGCTTATTAATTATGTATCATTTTTTCCTGCATCCACCCAAATGGGACCCTCCAGCTATAAAACCAGACCCACAAAACATGCAGGCTCGTGGGTGCCAAGGTTGCTTCTCCCATGCCACTGCGGCATGCATGGTGCAGCAAATTTGCCTTTGTCAACCCCAGCTGCTGGAGCCAGCTTCCGTGGAGAATATGATTCTGGCTATTCTTTATAGTATTATATAAAAAACATTTTACTGCAGCTATTAAAATAATCTGTGTAAATATAATTTTTATAGTCGCAAGATATGCGGCATATGGCTACACTATCGTTGACTTGACTCTTCCCCTGTTGTTGGCTACTTAGGATGCTCCGGTCTCTGTTATGAGCAGGGAAGTGCTTTTCCTTGAGTGTAATTGGCGAGTCCTCCTTAAGGGAGCCTGGTGGCGGTATAAAAGACCAAACACAGCGGAGCCTTCTGCAGCAGGGTGATTTGTCCTTGCAGAAACCTTGGTCTGGGAGGGTTCCCCAGAGTTACGGCTTTGATCCCAGATATCCCCCCAGTTCTCACGTGCTCAGAGCACGGGCTGCTGGAAGGCGAGTCGATCGTGAGAATTTCACTTCATCAGCAGACCAACTCACCAGTAAGATTGTAATTTGATGGCGTTACTGGAGGGGATGGAAATGGGAGGTGGAGCCTACTTGAAGGGACTGGGTGGCGGAACGAGTGACCTTCGGAACACTGTTTTGTACCTGGCCGGTTTTTCTCCGGCTTCCCTGTCTCTGCTTCCTGGATGCCACGAAGTGAATAGCATTTTTCCACCATTCCCTTACTTCAGTGTGTTTCTGTCATTTCAAAAGTGCTGGTTGAAACCAGAAAAGGGAAATATGGAAAAAAAAAAAGATAAATATAAATAAACCTGCTATAAATAAGGAGCAGAAGGGAGCAGTGGGGAAGAGGGGGGAAAACCAAGGTACCTCATGTACAGGTACAAAATAACTATGATGGATGTGATCACTATGTATACAATGTACCAATACATGTTACTGGTAAAAAATAAAGTTAAAATAAAAAAAAATTAAACCATAAGAAAATAAAAACAAACCAAAAAATAAAGAACAGTGCAGCTTACAGCATCGGCAAAGGACCCAAGAGGAGCACTACTGTCTGTGCTTGCGGTTGTCAAGCAAGCCCGGGCTGCTCTGGGGGTTGTCCTGAAGTTTCCTCCTGCTGAGTCCCTCTTCTTCGCTCCTAGGGAACGCTCACACACATGAAAACCCGCCTTCTGCGTTTGGTCAAGCCACAAACGACAGCTGAACAGCTCATCATGATGCATTTTCTCTGTTACTGAACTGTCATTATCTTGGGAATGGAAGAGGGAGCCTGAGGGCTGGACGCACCGAATGGCTGAGATTTAACATGCAAAGGAGTCGCCAGGATGGTTCAGATGATTTTTTTTCCTGTGGAAGGTGTTACTTGGCTTGTTTGCAGAGTCTTGCTTTGATTTACATGGAAGATGTACATCCCAAAACATCATTTCAGAGATGGATGGAGACAATCGGGTCCGTGAGGGGCGTCACCACGAGTCCTCCTAGGTGTGAAATGGTGAGATCTAGCCTCGGGCAACCCTCAGCGCGCCTGCACCTGGGGGCGGAGGGAACCTCCTGCTTGTGTTCACCCGGTAGAAGGAACACGGTACTGAGTCAGAGGCCTAGCTTGTGAGCTTACGGCTAAAATTATGCAGCATGGATGGAAATTTGAGTTCCCAGGTGGAGGAACTCTGTGTGTGATCGCATCTTTATATTTGGAACAGAGAAAAGAAAATCCTCTTCATTTTGATGTTGAATTTGGTCCCTTACATGAGCCTTGGGCGAAATCTGAGAAGCACTAGACGTCTTCCGTGAAGCAGCGCCTGGGCAGGCTTCGCAGCAGCTGTTCAAATAAGTGATTCACCGTTTGCTGATTCCAAGGGTGCTCCCGGATCCGGCACGCTAAGGTGAATAATGTGACAATGAAGTGATGGAAAGTGGTAATGTGATCGGTATTTATTCCCATCCCACCTCACAGGCTATAGCAGAGAGGATGCTGCACCTTTTGATTTACCTGTGAATCGGTGGTGGGCAAATGTTCAAAACCAGCGACCTTTGGGGCCTCCACCTTCTAGCTAGAGGTGCTGCAGTTCTAATTTAATGATAATTTTTCCCTTTTAGGTTCTGGTTTCAACGAGCACTTTTGAAATGACATATATTTGGCCCAAATGACTTAGTCTGACCTTGGACAACTTAAATGTCCACAGCATGTTACAGGTGAGGGAGGGGAGGAAGGTAAAACGGGCTGTTTCTCCAGGGCTGAAATGCTGAGAAGGCCAGCCACCATCATTATACTTGGGAGTACATATTTACAAAACCGTTTTTAGATTTTAGTAGATACAGAGACTTGTTTGCTAGTCAGCTTTCCATTACTCTGATAAAATACTTGACATAATCAGTTTAAGAGAGGAAAGGTTTACTTGGGCTCCTGGTCTCAGAGGTTCTGTCCACGGTCAGTGGCTCTGTTGCTTTGGGCCTGTGGCAGAGCAGCACACCATGGTGGAGTGTGCAGTGGAGGGAGCTTCTCACTTCATGGCACTTGGGAAACAAAGAAAGAGGAAGAGATGGTGCCTTCCCCTTGAGGCTACACCCCCAATGGCTTATGTTCTCCCTTTAGGTGCCACTTCTTAAAGCTTCCCCCACCTCTTAATGGTGCTAAGCTTGGGACTAAGCTCCAGCCTTTGGGGGATATTTCAGATACGAACTGTAGCAGCCTCATAACAAGGTTCTTGTTTACATTTTTCTCAGCCTCTGAAAGAGGAGGCCTGATGCTGTCTTCTGGGTTCCTCACCCCTCCAGACTCTCACACACCCCTTTCCTCTCACTTTGGCCCAGCACTCCAAAAGAGACTTTAGTTCACTTTATCCTTCCTGGAAGTGGGTCACTACACTGGAAGGCAGTGGCATGTTGGGGCTTCTTACGGAGGGCACTTGTCATTGGACACCTGTCCCCACTCTTGGCTTGTGAGCCCACTCAGCTCAGGGGCTGCATGCTAAGTGTAGTCACCGTGTCTTGGCATCTACTTAGAGAATTGCGTCTTACGCACAGCGACTTTTGAAAGTGGATTCGTGAGATCAAAGCACAGTTATGTTGAAATTTTGGTGTGATATATCCTTGGAAGGGATGAAAACGTAAATGCAAACAGAAAAAATGACCATATACAACATAAACATATTCTTAAGCAATTTATAATTTTCATTTGTGGACAGCAGGTGACTTAAAATTAAGTGAATTTGAATAATAAAATTTCCAATTCTGTACAAAGATTGGTGAGTCACAATCTCCACATTCTAACTGGCTAAAAAGGTCCCACACCTGAAGGGTGCCTTTAAAAAGAAAACTCCTTTCTTCTAGACAGAATGATTCCTCCTTCGCTGTCCCCTCCTCCCGGAAGCCTCCCTGACTTTATTAGATGGGACGTGGCTCCGTGGACAGCCCACCCGGATGGGAAAAGCCCCTGGGGCCCGGCAGATGCTAAGAAGTGTAAGCGGCAGAGCCGTTCCTCCTGCATCTGGGAATTGCCAAAGTGCTCGGCCAAGGTCAGGATGATGTCATCTGTCTCTGATTTTTCAAGAGGAATTGGAAATATGGATGCTTTTGTGTGAACTAATTGTTTTTAAGGTGATGTACCACATACTTTTTGTCCGATGAAGGCTGAACTCAAGCAGGAACAGCGTATTTGGAAGTAGAGTTTAGTTTCTGGCCAGCCTTGAGCTATACCAGGTAGGACACACGGTAATGTGACTTCTGGTGTCGTTTCGATGTTTGGAGGTGCTGGAGACTGAAGAGTGTGTGTACCCACATTACAGATCCTCAGGTAGACTCTGAACACCAAGGCCCACGAGCGATTCCTTCACACGTACTGCCATGTGTCGGTGTGGGGAGGAAGCACAGGTGCCAGGCAGCTGGCTCACGGTGTCTTCCTGGCTGTACTGTGTGTGTGTTTCACCTTTGCTGCTTTTGATGAAAGTGAGGAAACGTTGTCATCCTGCACGGAGCCATTGCAGGCCCATCACAGTGGAAGGCGAGTAGAGGAAATCAGAGAAGTTGGGCTGGGAGGGACGGAGCAGACCAGGTCTCACCAGGGCTTTGTGAGGAGTCTGGCTGCTTTTGCTCCGCACAAGATGAGAGGTCATAGAAGGTTTCTGTGACAACACACACAACCGGCTTTGGAGTTCTGTGGGAATTCTTGCTCCTGGGACCTTGGGACACGGGGATGAGGTGTGTAGCCAGCCCTACACTATCCGTGGGCAGGCTGTCTTCAGGCCGGGCTGCCATCTCTCGTCAGCATCGCCTGCCTGGACCTGCCATCTTTCCAGTCTGCAGCCCCAAAGTGACAGCAGCAGCGCAGGGCTGAGAGAAGCAAAGGCGTTTGGAGGTGAAAAGCAAGGTCCTGCTGTGTCTTCAGGGTCCCCTTCTCAGGCCCTCCTCACCAATGGATTTCACGGATTGGGGAGAAATTAGCTCACTACCAGGATCAAAATATTTTAAAAGGAGAAAATAGTGCAATACAAACAAAGGGGCATGCATAAAACATCATAATTACTCTAGCCTCAGGCCCTGAGGATTTTAACGGAAAGGCCAATAAAGGCCAATTGAGGGTTTATCCAGTGTGTGGAGTTTCTGCTGATACAAGTGACATTTAGAAAAACTTGTCCCCCGGATGTTCTAAAGGGCAGAGAAGGCTAAGCATCGGGTGCTCACACCTTTGTCCTCCAACAACAAGGAACTAAGCACTGTCACCTTCTCAGACTGGATTTATTAGGGCCTAAGTGACCTGCAGCTGGTCTTAGGTGGAGCTGTCCATCCATGGAGCATACCTTGTGTGCAGGACTCCTCTCCTGTGCTGCCGGTACTCACTGGTGGTAGTTGGGCCTCTCCTGGACTCTGCATCTGATGGCCCTTGGTGCGGACAGCCACAGTGCTACTATCAGGGCTAATTCTAAGACCCTGACACGGGCTGGGCTTTCCCCGAGCTAATGATCCAGGTTGGAAACCACGGACTGAATCCAGGTGCTTGTGTTTAGATCTGCATCATTATTGCCTCAAGATTTATATAGCAGTTTATGGCTTTTGTGCTCTAGCCACCCTGATCCAGCAATAGCTCTGGTGACAGGTGCTCCTCCTGGCTCCTAATAGGCCTTCGGTAAGGATCTGCTCCCTGGTGAGCAGGGCTGCATGTGAACAACGTAAATTGGATATATTCACAAAAGTGGACTAGCGTGCACTTTAAAGTTTTTGCACATATTGTCACAAGGCCTTCCAGGGAAGACACTTTTCACCTCTCCCAGAAGGATGGAGAGCACCTCTTTTCCTCCTGCTCTCTAAGAAGACTGGATGACATCAGTGTCCTGACCTTTGAATGGAGGCTGACAGCATGTGAATCTGCATTCTCCTTCCTGAGAACATCTATGGACGCAGGTCTCGGAGATGTCCCAGCGACTCCAGCACCTGAACAGGACTATATTTGTCAGTGTGTATGTGTGTGACGGTCTGTGGTCTGTAGGAGTGTGTGTGAAAAGGTGAAACTACAGCTCAGAAACACGCACTGTAGGAAGGAGCATGTGGGGCCTGAATAGTCCTCTCTCAGGTGAGGCGCAGAGTTCAGGTGGGCTCTAAAGTCCTGCTGGACTGGCCGAAAGCCGGGGTGTGTTGCAAAGCCACCTTCAGTAGGCAGCAGCAGAGAACCCTCCTGGACGTGGGCACGCCGCCACCTGTGGACTAAGGGCAGTTCCTCTAGGGTTAGGAGAAGCTTGGAAAAACATTTTAAAATCATAACATTTGGCTATTCAAAATTCAAATCAAGCTCTCTAGAATAATCAGGCACAAACTCAGATTTGGTGTGGAACTTGACATTTGATGTGAGTTTAAATTTTGATAATAATAATTGAGATAGGAATATATTTTTAAAATCTCACTTTATGTCTCCACTTTAAAAGAGTAGTCAGATGTAAGAGCAGCCATTCGTCATAACTGTACAGGCTTCAACTTCGCGGATGGAGGCATCGCCGTGATTATGCTGCTTGGACTAATAAACAGATACACCTGCTACTACCTTATGGGAGTTAATGTCCATCGGTGGAAATGCTGCGTGCTTTTCCACTTTGGGGAAGGCATTCCAAGCAGGCCTGCTCTGTACCAAAGCAGGCACGCAAGAAACGCAAAAGCCTCGCCCTGGATAAACGGTGGTGGGTCTTAAAATAGCATCTACTCACGGCCAAAAAAGTTGAACGGGTTAGAAGTAGATGAATTTTGAAATTGCCACAGTATAATAGATTTTTATGAAGCAGTTAATATGTCAGTGCTCCACGTGCTGGGAAATATGTTAAATTCTTTGCTGGCATTTATCTAATTTAGTACAGCCGTCCTTGAGATGGGGCCCTTATCTGGTGGGGATGGTGAGGCTTGGAGAGGTTAAACTCGCCTGTATTTGCACTGTCAGTGAGGCACACAGCCAGGTCCCCACCAGCCTCAAGCAAAGGCCTACTCAATTTCTAAGAAAAAAGGAAAGAAAGAAACAAAGGAAGAGAAGCTGGGTGTGGTGGAGCAGGCTGGGAACCCCAGCACTGAGGAGGCTGAGGCAGGAGGATCACTGTGAGTTTGAGGCCAGCCTGGGCTACCAAAAAAAAAAAAAAAAAAAAAAAAAAAAAAAAAAAAAAAAAAAAAAAAAAAAAAAAAAAAAAAAAAAAAAAAAAAAAAAAAAAAAAAAGAAAGAAAGAAGGAAAAGTAAGAGAAAAAAATTCTGGGGAAAGTGAAGCAAACTCTCATCCCCAGAGCAGCGGTGAAGAGCCATGTGTGAGAAGGTATCAGAGAAAAAATTACCCTGGACAAAAACATTTGATATCTCTAACACTCAATGTAGAGTCAGTTTGGGCTGCTATGACAAAATACAATAGGGCAGTTGGCTTAAACAACGACGAAACATATATTCTTGTAATTCTGGAGGCTGGAAGTTTCAGTAACAAGGTTCAGGCTGCTGGGAGTCTGGTGAGGGCTCTTTTCCTGACCGGAAGATGGCTGCCTTCTCACCATGTCCTCACATAGCTCACTCTCTCTTTTTTTTATAAGGACATTAACTCCAAGGTTGGTCCTACACCTTTATGACTTCACCTAAATCCAATCACCTCCTGCGGGTCCCCCTCCTAATAGCATCGCATTGTGTGTCCTGGTTTCAATATATGCATTTTGCCTGTGGTCTCCATAACACCAATAGGACGTGAATGACTGAAGAACCCATGTTCTGTCTAAATCTGAGGCTAGACCGGGACACCAAGAAATCTCCCACCCTCGACCACCGGGAGTAACAAGCAAGGGGATGGGGAAAGGCGCTGTCTGGGCCTCAGGGCCACGGGAAATGCCTGAAGCTTGGTGAAGATGAAATGCTGTAGAAAAATCTTTTGACAGACCAAGCCCCGTGCCGAGCAGAAGCCAGCTTCACCCACTGGAGCCAGTGATAACTGGAGTAACGGGAAAACCCAAAGCCAGGCCAGCTCCGGCCTCGGGCAGACTGACAGTCCCAAACCGAGAGCGGGGCAGTGAGCTCATGTGTAACGCAGATCACATTTGTCGGTCTCTGTTGCCCCGCACAGATCACGTCCACCCGAAAGTGACAAGACACAGAAGAAAGCAATGCCAAAAAGAGACAGACCCACCAATAAAATCAGACTCAGCTGACTGAGGGGTGAGAATTATTTTTAAAAATTAAAAATAATTATGGTTAATGTTAGCAGTGCAAGTGGACATCACACAGGACTGATCAATGAATACTGTGTGTGTTTAAATAAAGAAGGTATATCAGTTACCTTTCTAGAGTCAGTGGTTTGCAAAAGAGCAGATTTAATACAGGACATTTACAAGTTACCACATTCACTCATAAGCCAAATGCAGGAAGAGTGCCGAATGTCTGTCTAGGCACTGGAGACCCAAAAGACCCAGTCAAGGGCTGGGAGCCCACAACACTGTCCTGTGTACATCTGTGTCTGCACTAAAGGGCTGAAGAAATCTTTACGGGAACCAGGATACGATGCTTGCAGCACAGATGAACACCAGAGCTCCCCAAAGCAACAGCAGCCATCCTCGACGATAACCAGGCCCCGAGCTCCTTCAGTGAGAACAACCGAGTCCCCTTTGGGAGAACCAGCCACGACAGAGCTTCTCCTGGGAAACAGCCGGCCCCTGGCTTCTGCTCCGGGTCTCCTTTATGCTGTGTGGGCAACAATCCTCAGGTGGATCCTCTATGCCCAGAACCCACCAACTCAGTCCTGCTGGGTGCTCCTGCTCAAGTGGACTATACAGGGGCCCGAGTTGCAAACTTACTACAGTAAAAGACACATTGCCATGAATCCCCCTGAAAATACTGCCCCTCGCTTTGAACACACTGTCCCACCGTCCTTGCCTCTTTCTGCAGCAGCTCTGGAGTCCTCCTTTGCGAGTGTCTTTCGCTGGGTTGTCATGGCTGCCTGGATGTCCCAGTGGATTCAAACGTTGATGACAATTTCTGCCAAATAAAACCATGTCGCTGTGTCCTAATCCACCTTATTCACCAGGTCGGGCACTGTGTGACTTCCGGCTGTTCCCGAAGTCGCACGACCGTGTAAGGTCATTTCTTAAGCACCATTTTTCCATTCCCAAGACTTTCACTAAGGCAAAGGTGCCTTTTAGGCAGAGAGGACTGGATGTCTGGGCCAGCATCGCGAGGGACGCTGGGAACTGGGCAGGCCGCGTGGTCTGTAGGAGCTGCTTCCCCGCCCGCGTGTAACCGGCTGTTCCTCGGAACACTGGAACGAAGAGCGCAAATGACGCCACTTGCAGGAGTCCACTTTCTAAACCCTCCCTGCAGTAACCTGGGCGCCGCCGGGCGATTCCTTCAATGGCTGCTACTAATCCCGCCGGGAGACTCTGTGGACCTTGCTGTTGACCGATGTGCCTCCCACGGGCTTTTGTTGGGAAGTACTCTTGGACCCTACTGGCTTCCTGTGAACACACCTCCGGAAGTCACGATTAACCCTTCGCATCCTACTTACTGCCTATTAGCCTTCATCAACCTTATCGCTCACAAAACCCGACTTCGGGTAGCATGTCTGCTGGTCTCTTAGAAACCTGCTCCACTTCCCCGTGGTCCTGGGCTCTGGATCAGACGGTCGCAGAAATGAGAAGAGGACTACTAAGAGGAATACAAATGTCCAGAGTAATAGTTGCAAACTTAATACAGCGGTACCTCAGTTCACAAACAGAAACTTTCGGCAAAATTTTATTTTTGTTTGCAAACTCTGCACTGGGGGATGAACACAACTGTGGCCATCTGTCCTGCATGTATATGAATGTGGCCGTCTTTTCCAGAATCGTGGAACAAATTAAGTTCATGAACCAGAGTACCAACGTAGTCCTCTTTCAATAATTAATAGAAAAAGTAGAACAATATCTTAGGGAAGAACACCGGCCTCAATATCCCTCATCGTCACAGAGACAAAAAAGGTCTCCATAGAGGAGCAGCCAATTGAAGTTTATAATCATATAAAATATTAGTACACCGTGGCCAGTTTGCTACATTCTGGAATACAGCTTGTTCCAATGCTCAGTGATCATAATTTGTCACACCAAAAGAGAAAGACTATTTGTTCATCTGAATGGAACCAAAATCCAGTCATGATAAAAACGCATCCAACTAGGAATTGAAAGACATCTTATAGTCCAATAAGAAGCATCTAAATAACTGACCCTTAACATTAAAGGTTAAAGATGAACACCTTCCCCAAAATCCAGAAGGAGAGAGTATTCACTGTCACTGTCACTACAAATCATCGAAGTGCGAGATTTAGTGCAATGAGCAGAGAAGGAGGAATAGTGACATTTTTCTTGGAAAAGAGAGGAAAACTATTCACAGACAACACATTTGTTTATAGAAAACTATGAAAGAATCTTCAGAAGCCACTAAATTGTGAGCGCCCTTAACTTGGTTACAGCATACAAGGTCAGTATATGGGAATCAAATGCTTCTCTTTATTCCATCAATAAACACTGGGAATTGAAATTAAGTGAAAAATCCTTTGTACATTAATAAAAGATCATGGAAATCTTAGGTTTAAAGCTAAAAAAATGATAGTTTCTTCAAGGTGAAAGCTACAAAATGTTAATGAAAAAATAAATGAAAACCGATAAACGTTGAGGCATGTACCATGTTCACAGGTTCCTAAGCTGCCAGTTTTCTCGCGTGAAATCTACAGGCTCACTATCACAATATATTGGCAAACATTTTCTAAGGTAGTGGCAAGATAGGCTTAAAATTTATATTAAAAGACAAAGAAAATAGAATAGCCAAAACAAGTTTAAAAGGACAAAAGTGTATGAGCCCTCACAGCGTCTGACCTTGAGACTCACCACGTAGCTGTACTAATTAAAACGGAGCAGTATTTGCAAAATACTCAGCCAGTCAGTCAATAGAACAGAATAGAACTCAGAAATGACTCACATTTATACGATGCATTGATTTCTGTCAAAGCTGCAAATGCAATTCAAAACATAAAGGATGTCCTTTCGGCAAATGGTTTTAGAACAACTGGACTTCACAGGAAAAATGCACCTCAACTCTTATACTATATAAAAACGCAAAATAGATCATACATTTAAATGTGAAATGTAGAACTATAAAACGCCTAGATCTTTTTCGACCTTGATCTAGACAGACTTCTCATATATGACACCAAAGCATAAAAAAGCACAAACTGGACTTCATTAAATTTAAAAACTTCTGCGGTTTCAAAGGTCACTATTGAAAGAATGATAAGATGATACTGACTAGGACAAAATATTCATAAAACACATATATGATAAGGGACTTGTATTGAAAATATATAAGAAACTCTCACTAAATGATAAGAAAACAACCCAATTTAAAAATAGGCAGAATATTTGAATACCTATTTCACCAAAGAAGACATTGCGATTACTGATGGCAAATAAACATATGAAAAGATGTTCAACATCACTGGCCAGTACAGAACTAAAATAATAACCTCCTATGAGGTACCACGACAGACTTATTAAGAAGGCTAATATTTAAAAGGTTTGACAATCTTTTAAGACTTGACAGTCAAGCACTGCCAACAGAAATGTTATACATTGTTAGTGAGAATGCAAATGTTGATCTCTGAGGAAGCAGTTTGGCGGTCTCCTGAAAAATTAAACGTGAGCCCACCATAGCAGCCATCACTTGCTGCCACCTCCCCTCCTCAGATTTACCCATAAAAAGGAAAAGCTTAAATTCACACTGAAACCCATAATCACCAAAAATTAAAAAAACCACACATAGGGGCTGGGGATTTAGCTTAGTGATTAGAGTGCTTGCCTTGCAAGCACAAGGCCCTGAGTTCGATCCCCGGCACCACACAAAAAAACCAAAAAACCAAAAAAACCACACATATACACAAGTGTGTACATGCCAGTGTGTGTGCGTGCGTGCATGTGTGTGTGTATGCGTGTGGTGATGGATGCTCTTCATTACTCGCCTGTAGGAAAGGTTCAATTTTGCTGGAGAAATGATCTTTCTGTGTGGCTGGAGTTTCCTTGTAAAAATCTCTGGCCTGACGAGTGAAGTAATTCTGTCACCTTATGATTATGTTACATCCCTTGAGATTTATGATTTTTCAAAATTATGATTATTTTGAAATCTATTTGGTCTTAGTTTTCCTTGCAGCTACGAGCTTCTGGACATAGTGGTTACTTCCAAACCAAAGTCGATACCCAGAGGCCAGCTTTGGCTTTCAGAATTACTCATTTTCTTAGAAACTAGCTACATTTTGTAGTTACTTTGGTGGAATAATCAATGTGACATGGTGCCCAATACCCTAAATAAGACGGAAACGTAGTGGGTAAACTGAGGACTGTTAAGTGGAGCCAAAGACGGGCAATGTAATTCCCTGATGGTTGGTCCAGTCTGTCCTCAGTATTGACATCTAGTGTCCGGGCTCGTTCTCAGCTCTCTGTGCTACAGCTTACGAACCGCTCAGAGCTGAAAGAATAAATGCTTGTCATGTCGCTGAGTGTGTTCCTGGTGCGAAGTTTCCGGAAAGTCTCTTGGCTTGCTGATGGAGGTACGGCCGGGCTTCTTCCCTGTTTCTAGATTTCTCTCCAGAGGATCAGGTCTCCTAGGCAACCGCAGGTATGCTGGCCCTTTGGGTGGCTGCGTGGCTGCATGATTTCGTTTTTCATATCAGAATCAGGGTTGGTCATCACTGTTCCTTCTCTAAACCCTTCACTGGACGTCCGCAACATTAATTACTTGGTCCTCATCCTGGCTGGTTGGCTTCTCACTGTCCACCTCCCTCACTCATTCTTCATACCTTGTCTAAGAGGCTATACTCAGGTACCCATCTCCACTCACACTTATTTTCCCTGGGAGATTTGTCTTTGTTTCATAGCTGCTAACACCAGCGAACTCCTAAATGTGCGTCCTTGCTTGCATGTCTCTCCTCAAGTTCAGACTTCCGTCTCTCGTAGTTCGTCTTCTGTCTCCCCTTTCCTGCTGCGTGACCATCTCAACTCTCTTCTAAGACTGACTTATACTTTACCACTTCATCGGCTTTACCCAGACATTCCCTCATCCCAGGAAATGTTGACTCCATTCTCCAGCAGCTTTAGCCGAAACCTCCAGATCACCAAACACTGCAGAACAAGTTCTGTTGTTCTTCTCCCAAAGCGTATCAAACATCTAACCTGTTATATATTCTGATGACCAAACTTGCCTAACCAGCCCAGTCAGAAACACTGATGACCGTGAAACGAGATGCCCCGCAGGAAACAGCCGACTCCCGGCCCCCAAGACCTTCCCGAGGCCACAGAGTTTGCAGCTGCAAGGTAAGGAAGGACTCTGCATCACGCGAGATGCCCGAGGACGCGGGAATGTCCTGAGCCTGCAGACTCGAGACAAGGAGGCACAAAGAAGTACCTTGCCCCGAGAAAACTTCAGGGGTGGCCGATTCCCACACTCCTTCCCGCCGCAGCCCCTGTATAAACCCGGAGCCCCTCTGCTCCGAGCGCCTCTCTCTCCGCCTCTGTGCTTCAGAGAGGTTCCCGTCTGTCCTGCCGTATTCCTCATAAAGCCCGCTGCAGCCGTCACGGGGTCACAGTCTCTTTCTCTCCGGCGCAGTATATTGACATAACCACTTCTCAGGTCTCCTCTGCTAGCCATCAGACCTCACGGCACTTTCCTTTCCTCTGGATTTATGCAGGAGCCTTGTGGCTGGCGTGCCCAGTCCTATTCCTGTCCCCTCCCCAGCTTGTTCTCAACAGAGCGGCCGGAATGACCCTACTGCAGCCCGAATCGTCACATTGCTGCCAGGCGGAGGACCCTCGCGAGGGCTCTACTTCTCCCTACGGGTAAGACCCGAGTCTTCGCCGTGGTTTCATGGCGCAGCGTTCCCTGGCTCTGTCCCGTCTCACCGGACTCCTGCAGTCCTTGGGATCCAGCCACACATCCTCGCTGGGCCTCAGCTCACCAAGCACATCCTCTCTGGGACCACCCGTCCTTCTGGTCCCTTCATCTGGATTCCAGGGTACTCGCATGGCTGGCTCCCTTACTCTTCGAGGCCTTTTTCTGATGTATCACTTTTTGAATAAGCTTTTCTAAGAACAGACTATAAATCTGCAAGCCCCCCAATATTCCTTATCCATTTTCCTTTTTAAGATATTTTGCCCATGGCTCTTACCACCATCTCCTACTGGATTACTTGGCTGTCTCTTCCCACTGGAGAGAGTAGGGGCAGGTTTGCTAATTCAGTCCCAGAATCTAGAACAAAGCCTAGCAAACATTTGGAGAATGAATAAACCAATCAGCCAATGAATGAATGAATGCAGGGGGGGCAGACAGGAAAGGTACAATGACCACTTCTTGGGACAGGAGAGATCCCTTGGATGTTTTAACTAAATTATTTCTGAGGACATATTTTTATATATTAGTTTATTGTAAACAAACTTGAGCTAGGCGGGAGGAAAGATTTTTATTAAGACGTGCTGAATGTGTCAGCTAGGATCAGACTGGCTCACTTGAAAAACAGTAATGATTAAAATTACATTAGACAGCGCATGGTGCTGATGAAAAACCATGGGAGATCTCACGATGAACGACAGATGACAGTTTTGGGGGAGCTGGAGGCTGGAAGGATCAACTCTGCTGAGATGCTCTGCATCTTGAAGTCTAGGAAGAACCCAGCAGGCCTGGCCTAGGTCTCCAACCATGGTTCGGGTGCCGAAGCGGGATGTCTTCTCAGGAAACTGGAGGTTTTAATTAAGATGGAAGTAGGTAAAGATATGGGTGGAAGGAAGCAAACAGACGTTCAGTTTCTATTCTATCTTGGAGTACTGAAGTTGAGAATTTATTTTTTTTAGAACAAATTAGAATAGATCAACCCTAAGAAAACCTATCCGGGCAGCTATTCCAGCGCAGGAAGGAAGGACACGAAGTTACGGCGAAGTTCGTTGGAGCCCACTGCCTGTGTCCCAGGTCTGATGAGCGATGGTCACTAACGTGCTGCGAGCACTTGCAATGATGCTGAATTGCAAGCATGTTTCATTTTTTTCCACTTTCCTTTGGAGTTTGGTTGAAAAAACAGACAGATGTGTATCATCTAACATTTGTAGTATGGCTAAATAAACAGATAAGAAAACAAGCAAAAAGAAAACAATAGGATTTCTCATTTATTTAGACACAAGCAATGACACCCACAGATCGCAAGAGCTGGATAAGTCTCTGATCTTCGGTACCGAGCAGATCTGGGCTTACTGACTCCCAGCTGCCAGGCCACACAGCACAGCAGCACCTGGGGCCTTCTCTGCGTGCGCGTGTCAGGGAAGCAGACTGCAGGACTTCCTGCGAGCGCTGACGGCTTAGGGGCTCCGGTCCAGTGAAAGAGGAGGCGTCCCCACGAGAGGCATCTCGGGGTTCGGTCCTTCTGTGACGGGAGGAGCCACTAACTCCAGGCAATGGGAAAAGACAACACCTCGGGAAGCTGCCAGCCCCTTCGTACAGTCAACAGGAGTTCCCTGCGCCGCCTGCCCAGGCTGGAACGCACACGGCCCGTGAAGTATTTCCATCAGGCGCAGAAACACCTTTTCACTTTTGTCGCAATTAGGGAGACTGTTGTGATGACATCATCTGTAGTCACCTCGACAGACAGCAGATTCCGTTGGAGAGACTTTGCGGAGTATTTTATGTCTGTCATGTCCCATGATCGGCGCAGTGGCCAAGTCACAGATTCTGAAATATCTTGTGTGTCCAGCATCTGGGCCGAAAGAAGCCACCAGCCATATGAATATGTTTCTAATGATGCCAGTAAGCCTGAGTTCTGGAGCTGAAAGATGTTTTTTTCTAATTTATTCCTCTGGGATCAATACCAAACAATTTGTATGTTGAGTATGAAGCCACCTTCCCCCCATATCGGTTAGCTAAAGCATCCTAATAAAGTTCTCCAAGACCTAACAATTTAAAGAAGCAAGGATGTGTTATCCCGCAATCCTTATGCATGAAGACACTCAGAAAACCTTAACAAGGGATCTCCGGCCGCGGTCACATGAAGTGGTGACAGGTGCTGGCGAGCCGCCACCATCTGAGGGCTCAACTGGAGAGCGGCCAGGTCTGACCACAGGTGACCACTGACAGAGCTCAGGTCCTCGCTGGCTGGAGAGAGCCTCTGTCAGAGCAGGCGAGAGAGGGAGAAGGGGAAGGAGAACGAGAGGGGATGGGGAAGAAGGGGGGACGAGGAGGGAGAGGGAGGGAGAGGAGGAGAGGGAGAGGGGAAGTGGGGGGAGGGAGAGAGGGAGAGAGAAGTTGTAGTCTCGTGGTGGGCTAGTCTTGGAAGTGACAACTTGTCATGACTCATGAGGTAGGTCTCTTCGTCAGAAATCAGTCGTTAGGTCAAATCCACCTTGAAGCAGATAGAAATGAGGTCACAGAAGGACTTCAGGGGTGTCTGGGGATCACTGGAGGTTGCCTTTCTTTAAGAATGAGAATGTGGAGAATCTAGGTGACTTGATAAATTTTTTTTTGCATAAGTGTTGAGTTCACATCTGGGTTTTCAGTTGCCATGAGAAACAACGTCTTATTTGGAAAGAAATGATGGCAGCCATATGAGGACCCCTGGGAAATGTCCCCCCTCTTTCTTCTATCGCGTATAGAATGACAAAGACTCTCAGCCTCAGCTACTCGCCACAATCACATCCAGTTTAAGGACCGAGCACTATGCCAGTCAGACTGGGACGGACACCTTGTCTGGGGCCTGTTGAGGATTATGTTTCTCTTACTAGAATCAGAATTCTCAGAGTTCTCAAATATATTCCCTGAGGCTTGTAGGAGATGAATTTTTCAATTTTGCAAATTATTCTGGGGCACAAATTTCTGGAAATATCAGACAAAAATTATGATGATGTCATTATGCTGATCCTCAATCTCTTGCTAGATGCACAAAGAAACAGCATTATAAAGATGAAAGAAAACTCAATGAGAATTTTAAGTGGCCACCACCAAAGTCGAGTCCTATGCTGGGGCCCTGGTAAGTAGCGGGCACAAGGCCCATTACAGTAGAGGTCTTCAGGATGGCTTGGGATCAACAGACAGCTTTAACTCAAGTCACATGGACATGTAGTCCTATCTCACTAAAATCCACTCCCCTTACCAGATAAATAAGTAGTCTAATGTCAGACCTGTTCCCTGCTGGCATATTCTAGCCACTTCAGGGATGACAAGGAACCAGTAAGGCACAGTAGTTGCTCTCTAGAAACTCAGAGAATATAGAGAAATGTCAGGTTAGAGTTAAAATTATAATTTCCTTTAATTTTGGTTTGGGGCTTCTTTCTCAAGTATCTTGATTTCTCGTAGGACTTTCATTTGAGCTTGCTCTGTTTTCCTAATGTGAGCATTGATTGTGTTGAACTTTCTTCTTAGAACTACTTTCATAGTGTCCCTGAGGTTTCGGGAGTTTACAGTCATTGTCATTAACTTCCAGAAGTTTTTACATTTCTTCTTTGTTTTCTTCTGTGATCCACTGGTTGTTTAGGAGTACAGTTTTGATTTTCAGGATCTTCTGCCTTTTCTAGAATTTCTTCCGTCACTGATTTCTATTTTCACTGCACAGTGGTCTGATAGTATGCACGGAGTAATTTCAATTCTTTTATATTTACTCAGCCAGGCTTTGTGGACTAGGATGTGATCTGTTTTGGGTAAAGTACCATGTCCTGCTGAAAAGAATGTGTAGTCTGTTGTAGAGGGTGGACACTCTGTGTACGTCTACTTAGCCTATATGTTCAAGGGTGTGGTTCAGCACCGATATTTCTTTACTTTTTTTTGTTTAGTTGATCTATCTCTTTCTGAAAATGGGGTGTTAGAATCCCCTAATATGCTTGCGTTAGTGTTTATTTGATCTTCTAATTTCAGCAACTTTTGTTTTATGAAGATAGGCGCTCTAGTATCGGACACTCTGGCAAACAGAACACTTATTAGCTAAGAATGTGCCATAATCCACTGGAGCTCAGGAGGGCCACGGTTGGTAAGAGGGTCTGGGGTGCCACAAGAGATCAGGGTCCTTCTGGCTTTCTTCTCTGCCACCGGTAGCTGTTCTGTTGTTTGCTGGTCCTACCCGGAGCTCTCTTTCTTGGTTAGAGGGTGGCCACTCCACCCACCGTCCAAGGGGAGGGGACAGTGAAGGACGAAACAAAGCCACTCAGTGTAGTGTGGTCACCCTCCGAGAAGCTTCCCAGAGGCCTCTTCTAGCAGCACCTGCTTATATACATTTGGTCAGATCTGTGCTGTGGATGTTATTAGCTGCAGAGAAGTTGGGAAAGTAGTTTGTAAAACCTGAAATAAGGTTATTAAGAAGGAGAATTAATATGAGAAGGCCATTAACAGTGCTTGGCAGGAACATAAAACAAAAATAGCCATGTTATGACGTGTGATGGGCAGTAAATACAAGGTACCCACAAGATGTTCAGGTTATGATGCTCACAAGAATCCAGACCTGGTCCTCAACAGCAGCACTATGTCCCGTAGAATCTGACTTCTGTGCTTGACGCTGGAGAATAGAGTCCTGCTTCTCTCCTTTGGTTGCTCGGACTCACTGGTTCCTCCCTTGACTGATGGAGGGCATGTGGAAAGATGGCATTCTAGTTTTAGGAAACTCGCTGCCCCAATTTTGTTTCCATTTCACTCACAAGAAAATCTCCTTAGCTGACCCTCAGTCACTTAGATCACAGACACCAAATTCTCTTGGACCCTTTCTTGTGGATCAGTGGTTCTCAACCTTGGGATCACACCCCAATCTTCTTAGGGAGTTTTGAAAAATTTTATGTCCAGGAGGCTCTTTAGAGAAATTAAATAATGCTTAGGA
This sequence comes from Hystrix cristata, assembly GCA_004026905.1. Classification (NCBI taxonomy): domain Eukaryota; kingdom Metazoa; phylum Chordata; class Mammalia; order Rodentia; family Hystricidae; genus Hystrix; species Hystrix cristata. The sequence goes on from PVJO010011023.1 coordinate 24,149, forward strand.
GAGAGGGAATTAGCATTTTTTGAAGGCCACTACCAAGAACCAATAGTTTAGAATAAGATGGCAGGAAATTATGACCTGCAGGACCAAATATGGTCCACTTTGTTTTTGTAAATAAAGTTTTATTGAAACACAGTCACGTACCCTTAACCGCTGATTTCATTCTGCCAGGGTATAGTTGAGTGCCTGTGACACAGAACTTACGGCTATTAAAACTTGAAATAGTTACTATCTGGCCCTTTTTGGAAAAAGTCTCCCCAATTCTCAAGGACACAGAATGGCAGCCCCTCAGAGTTCATCTGAAAACACTTCAAGTAATCAGTGCAATATTCTGGGCTTCAGGCCTGGAGAGGAGCTAGGACTTACCCAAGCCCACGCAGGACACTTATGACCCCCAAGCTAGGTGTCCAAGAGCTGTATCACGTGCACAAAAGGCTTTCGTACACAGTGCGCAGTCGCCCCTGTTGTCATGATTCCCTGTACCCTCTGTTTTGCTTTGTTATCAATGATCCGAAAATATTCACTGGAAAATTCTAGACACGAGTAGTCCAAGAGCTTTTAACTGTGCGTCATTCTGAGTAGTGTGACGGAACCTGATAGCATCTTGCTTTGTCCCAAACCGGTCACACGCGGCCGTGCCTTTGCCCGGCCTCTCCACGTGAAGCACGCCGCTCTCCCGTTCACTGGTAGTTGTCTTGGTTATCAGATGCACTGTGATTTCACAGGTACGTGTGTAGGTAATTTTTATTTACTAAATAATGCTCCCAAAATGCAAGAGTAGTGTCGATGATTCAGATGTGGCAAAGAGAGGCTGCAAAATGTTCCCTTTAAGCAAAAAGGTAGAAACTTCCTACTTAAGAAGGAAAGAAAAAGTACGTGCTGAGATTGCTAAAATCCAACATGTTACTGTTTTAATCTCTTACTGTGCCCAATTTATAAATTAAATTTTATCCTGGAAATTTCATCTGCAGGAAAAATGCAGAATATACAGGGTTCAGCACCATCTGTGGCCACTGGCGTCCCTTGGGGTCTTGAGGCACATCCCCGAGATGAAGTGGGGTCCACTACATTGTCATTGCATCTTAAGTAGAGTGGCACTTTTGTCCCCGACGATATGATGCACCATTATTAAAGCCCTTTCTTTGTTTAGACTTCTTTGGTTTTCACTGGATGTCCGTTTCTGTCCTAATGTTCCGTTCAGGACACATTTTATGTTTGGTCAACATGTGTCTCTCCCTGGCTTCTCTTGGTCGTGACAATGTATCTGACCTTCCTTATTTTTGGTAACTTTGGCAGTTGGGGGGTTAATGATCAGGAACTTTATGGAGTACCCTTTACTGAATTTGTCTGACATTTTCCTCATGATCTGTTTGGGGTTATGGGCACGGGGCGGTAGACCAACGTTTTTGTCACATCATGATCAAATCTACTTGGACTCAATACAACTCGTCCCCATTGATGTTGACAGTGACTCCCTGGCTGATGTGTTTGTCAGATTTCTCCCCTCTGCGTTTTCTGTTTTTCTCTATTCCTATGCTGTCTCTCTGGAATAATTTGGTAGGCACAGCCCACATGTAAGAAGCAGGAATTTATGTCCTCCCGTGTGTTTAAATGGCTTGTTCTTCTGCATAACAGATTTGTCTCTTATCCTCTCATTTACTTAATCATCTATTTATATCAAGATGGGCTCATGGATATTTGCATTTTAACATTCATTCAGTCAACAAACATTTATTACGATCTCTGAGCCAGGGACTATATCAGTCGGCAGAGATAAAGCAGCCAGTTGCCCTCAGAGAGCTCAGCTCAGTGGTCCCAGCATCAAACAATGAAATTATGACCACAAGTGACTGTCCCTTGATGTCACGGGGTGCTGTATGTAGTACGAACTCCCTTGCCCAGGGAGGGCGGGCCCTCAGAAGGAGCGTGTGGAGCCCTCCTTCCTGCTGGTCTGTCACAGGCGGCTTCCTCTGGAATAAGAACGTCAGCTTCTTCCTGTGACAGGCTGACTCTCTCGGGGCCTCCTTTTTATCCTCTTTCTAACCCGTGTCTGGATATTGGCGCTGCACGCAGATGCGGAGGGCTCCCAGGCTGGCGGTGATGGGAAGTGCTCCCAAAGGGCGCCTGTGCTGGGTGTTTCCCTCGGCCGCGACTGCTCTCGGTGCTGGGCAAGGTCACCGGAGGCTCTTAAGGTCTTGGCACAGTGAAGCCAGAAAGGACAGAGGGGCGGGGCTCGGCGCCTCTGCGACCGTCTCTCGCTTTGACCCCCGTGGTGCTGAGCATCCTGCCGCCCTCCGTGCACGGGTCTGACGGCAGAGTGGAGAACCCTGCCCACTTCGTGAGGAAGGCCCAGAAGGTCAGAAAGAGGCTGTCTGCAGGCATTTGGGGTCCCGGAGCAAGCCAGGACTGTAGAAAAAGTTAGGTGGTCAGCAGCTTCTATATTTAGCGAGTTGAGTTCTGACTGTAGGAGCTGCAGGTACCAAGATGACTCTGGCAGCCTCTGGCCCCTTAAGGGACTCGTTGTCCGTCAAGGTTGAGCAAAGGCTTGCGGTCCTGGGAGGGGATCCGCTAATCACCCACAGGGAGCCATGGACAAGTAACCATTTGACTGCAGAATGACAGAGACTCCACCGTTCACGGAAAGGGCGCTCTGGGACTTGGCGTGGTGTAGTCAAAGGCACAGGTGCACGAGAGTGTGACGGTGAAGGAGATGGAGATGGAGACAGGAGGCAGCGTGTGTGGTGGGTGTACTTGTCAGGATGTCTCTGGTCGCAAGAACAAACTGCTGTGTTTATCGAGAATAGCATTAGGCTGCATCCAGGAGTCGAACTACCCTTCAACATTGGTCTCCGTGTCTCTCCTGTCTTCTGTATTTGCCTCTTTCTCAGACACAGTTTTCCTAGTGAGGACAAAAAGTTCCCCCACCCCAAGCAGCAACAACTCCTATCCCAGAAGTTAAGAAATCTGAGTGAAAGCATCTTTTCCCAAATATGCCAGTGAGCGACCCAGGTGGGGCTCTGTGGCTTGGACACTTGTCCCCCAAATTGTTACCATGGCCAGTGCTCCAAGGTGCTGTGACCGGCTGGGTCTGGAACTGGAGCATCCCCCAGAGCTGGAAGCAGATCTACCTCAACAGAACCTGGTATCCAGAGAGAGGGGAAGTTTCTCCCCCTAAAGATAGCAGGAACCTGATGAGAACCTGAGTCAGGGAGAAGAGCGGTTGGAGGATGAGGCTGGGAGGTGGTCTGTGGTCACCCTGAGATCCAAACAGAAAGCTGAAGGAGTGCAAGCTCTACAGGGAAAAACAGCAGTTCAAGGGCCAGGAGAATAGTTTTCTTGGTATTGTTTTGTTCTGTTATGAAGATAAATTGTTGAGCAATTCAAGAAACCAGTTCTGATGCATATATATTGACCTTATCACCTGCAAACCGTGTGCAACACTGTCAAGAACAAGAATATGGAGCAGTGGTGTTAGAATGAGGTGTAATGATTGTATTTGCCCCAAGGTTTATAGATGCAGGAAGACTTTGGGTGCCTGAGTGGGTGGGTGGGCGGGTGAGGGGACTTCATCACGAAGTTCAGAAGAAAAAGAGATAAAGCCTAAGTTTCTTTCCCATCTACTCAGACATCTGTCCTTGGCTGCATGAAGGTGTGGATATGCTGAGGGACGTTTTGTCTTTTCTTCCTATAGTAGGCGTGACACAGTCCTTGGGGTTGTTCTAGGAGGAGGCAGGAGGTTGCTGCTCTTGAGATAAGTCAGTCTGGTCTTGGTGTTTGGATCAAGTTCCAGAAACTTATTATTTAGTTAAGAAAAAGATAGGAAGCCAGCCAGTGGGCCACTGTTTGAAATACACTTATAGGTGCCCTCGACACACCCCACTCTTCCTGTTCCAGGTGGCGGGGGTGCAGGACCACTGTCTCTAGTTCAGCTGCATGGGATGGGGCCCTGTGGATGGGTTCATTCCTCTCTTCTGGGAGGGGGTGAGCTACTGTGGGACTTCCAGCTCCTCTTTTGTCTTCCAAACATGATTTTTCATCCTTGACATGGCCAATCTGTGAATTTTCCAGTTTTTTGTACTTGGCTTAACTTTTAATTATAAATCCCACCTTTCCATAATTCCTTGCCCCTCTTTTGCATGCATCCACTTGCGTACCGCTTTCTGCCATGAGTTGAAGCTATATAGGCCTCCATCAGGTACACTTGCTCAATCCTGGTCTGCTCAGCCTCAGAACCATATGCCAAAATCCTCCTCTTTCTTTGGAAGTCATCTTAGTTATTTTCTTATTGCCGAGACAATATACCTGGCACCCACAGCTTAGAGCAGGAAAGGTTTGTTCTGGTTCACAGTTTCAGAAGATCCAACCCATTGTCAGCCACCTACAAGGCGGGAAGTGCAGGGAGGAAGGGCCTGGAAGGCTGCTCAAGTCATGGAAGCGGAGAGAAGAAAGGGAGGAGCCTGGCAGGGAGAGAAACCTTTCTAGGTCATGCCCCTAGCAACCACTCTAAGCAGGCCCCACCTTCTAACAGAACATCTGGTTACTCATTTTATCAGTGGATGAGGATAATACCCCATGATCCAATCACCTTCCAAAAGCCCAACCTCTGAAAACAGGAGACTTTTGGGGGGCTATCCTAGATCTAAGCCGTAGCACTGGCCAATCTCGAGTATTCTGTTACAGCAACAGAAAGCAGATGAAGACAAGGTGTTTTTAGGGACACACCCTGACCTGTGGCCTAGCTCCTGCATGTCTGTGCAGCGTGCTCCTGCAGAAGGCTTTAGACGGGGCAGGCAGGGCCTATGACTTTGCAGCTTTGAAATCCACAGTTAGTTCATTCCATGGCATCTGGCCTACTTATGTCAAAATTGTCCTTAAGGCCAGAGAGATTGCATGCACACAGAAAATACTCTGCGTGTAGCAGAGGATACGAAGACATCCACAGACAGTCCTCTGACGGGGTGCCAGTCACGGTAACGCAGCTTCTGAGGCACGTGGCCCTGGGGAGTGACCCAGAGAGCAGACTCGCTGACTGCTGTTCACGGAGGCAGGCGGCATGGGCAGTTTCCTTCCTTTGAGAGCATTCCGGAGCCTGGAGCATCCTCAGGCCGGTGCTCAGCACCGAAGCTGGTCATTCTGCTCCAGGACACACCCAGTGACGGCTCTCTTTCGAGGGGGGCCCTCGATGCTCTGTGTCCATGGAGGCCCCAGTGGCCCCAGGGCGGGGACAGCTGGCTCACTAACAGCTGCCCATCAGCATCTCCGTTGAGGAGGCCGGTGCGAGTCGTGGGCAGCGATGGCGATGGAGATGCGCGGAAGTGGCCCGGTTCTCTGCGGGCTCAGGTGTCCGGACACAGGAAGGGCCGTCCCGCCGGGGGCCGACCCCCAGCTGCCTGTCTCCTTTGGTCAGTCCCGTGTTAGAGGGCTCTGTCTGGGAGCAACGTGGCGCTCGCGGAGGGTTGGGTGGCTGAGCCGCCCTCAGGGAGTGCTCTGCTTCTCTCCCAGCACGATGCCTGTCTGAGATGTCAGGGTCACTCAGGCCGCCGTCAGCGGGGCGGGAAGACAGGAGCGTGTCCCGTCTGCACATCTGACGCCCTGAAAAACACACAGTCCATGAGCAGCCGAGCTCCTTTCAGCCTCTGCCGTGCTGTGGGATGTTCTCTTCCGATTGACAGAGTTCACGAAAGGGAAAGAGGAAGGTGGGGAGAGACAGAGACAGAGACAGATTGATTCAGAGTATCGTCTAATTTTAAAAATCACCATTATTCTTAGGGAAGAGCCCGCAGATGACAAGGGACTAATGTGCAGGGTGGCCCACAACTTACTCTTCAGGAAATTTCAGATCATTTTTGTTTTCTGAGAAGCACCCTGACCTTATGTTTGTAATTTCACTCCAGTCCCCCAGTCTGCTCGGGGCTGCTATTAGAAACCCCCAGAAGATGATGTCCTGTAGTCCACAGATGCTTGGCGCCTTCCCCTCACGCCCTGGTGACAGCCCCACAGCGCTTCTCCCAGCTCTGCTAGGCAACGTGGCCAGGCCAACACACGCCAACATTCTGCTACACTCAGGTTTGACGCGTTTGAGTCTCTGTAAGCCAGAGTGTCATATTTTTCTCCTGAAAGCCTCAGAAACAAAACTGAGTTTGAGCTATTTTTGGAAGGCTATTTAGACTTTCTGCTACCATTATTTCACCCCAAGGTGCATTCCCATGCTTACATGACAGAGCTTAGATGGATCTCTGAGGAGGAAGGCCTGGCATGCCCTCCACCCCACTGTTTTAGAACCAATAAGGCGCCCCACCCCCAGCCAGCAGCGCAGCAGCAAGCCTGCAAAGGCACACCTTGTCCCGCTGCACGCAGGGACTCGCGCAGGTGGCTGCAGGCAGATTCCTGGAAGAGGGTGGTCCCCACCTGCTGACCTCCGGGCCACCTGGGAGAAGACATTAGAGTTCTGATGGTCATTTCTACAAGTACGGAAGTTTAAAGACTGTAACCTAAACAACACTGCGCATGTGTAGGTTTTCTTACTGTTTTTGCGTTTTCTTCCAGGGGTTTTATTCTCTGTAGCAAAGCAGAGAACATGAGAATTGATCCCTGAGAGGTGAAGAAATTGGACAGAAACCCAAAATAAAGTGATGAGGAAAGGAGCAATCGCTCGGGCAGGAGGACCAGGATCTCCAGTGAGAGACAGTGCAGAACGTACAGGCAGGTTTTCCTCCTGACTTTCAGGATAGATAGCATCCAGCTTACTCTGCGGTCGGCAAAGAATAATAGCTGCGATATGTAATATTTTACCAAGAACAATGACTGTTGCAGTTTAAAGTCAAGAAAAAGCACCTTTCCATAATCAACTCTCTTGGCGAGTGAAGGCCAATAGTGTGTGAGACGTGACCACTCTGGAGGGAAGAGCTGCTTTCGGCAGTGTCTGCAGGCGCTACATCTGCACTTGGCTGCGACCCAGCAGTTGTGGTCCTAGGTGGACACTGGGGAGAAATGAGTGTTCTTCACAGGACAGGACACGCGTCTTCACGGCAGGCTGGCTGGTAGCGGGCCACGCTGGAAACAGCATGACGGGTTATCCCGTGAGGGCTCTAAAGATAAGCGAGGCTCTTATTTCTGGACTAGGTAGAGGAACCGGGACTGGATTTACCTTCCACATGAAACAATAGATAAAACAGGCAGAACAGGTAAAGCCACATGTTTTCCAAGGCGTGGCGCATCTGGCAAGAGTAGAGAGCGACCCTTGAGAGCTGGCAAGAAGTAGCAGGAGACCTACGTGAACTCCCGGAGCTTGCAGAGTGTTTCCAGGAAGTGACATCAGGTGGAGCCTGGGGACTTCCTGTTCTGAGGAGACAGAGCCCAGTTCCAGGAGATCAGCAGAGTAGAGCTCCCAAAACAGGAGAGGAGAGCTGTAAGGGAGAGGGAAGCTGGAGGTCTGCCGAGCGTCCCTTCGCGTGTTCGTCAGTGCATGCGTGTGGATAGCTCGTGGGGGTGGAGGACAGAACCTTCTGGAAAGTTCAGGAGCTCTCAGGATACCCCGAGCTCATACGAGGCTCTGGCCTGGGAAATCTCCATATACCCTAAAGGCGCTTAAGTAAACATGAATGGCGCTGTCAGGTAGTGAAGCTAACTCTGGACAGCCAGCAGGATCGCCTGCCTCTGGTCCTGCCCCAGGCCGATGAACTACACCCTCCAGGGAGTAGGGATTAACTTCCCCGTGATTCTAAGGCCTGGCTAACGGGCCCTCTTCTGCGGCAGAGCGTTCTTTTTTGCCTAGTTGGCAATGGGCCACACTCTTTGCTTCTTGTTATTTGCTGTGTTCAGAATCAGTGGGATGGACAGGAGAGCCGAGATGGGCCCGAGGGTCCCCACTGCCCACCTCGGCCCAGAGGCCACTGTGCTGTGCTTGACAGAGCCACGAGAGCCTCAGAGATGTCCCTTCCTCCTCTAAACACAGGCCGTGCCTCTGCTGGACTCTGACACGGCCAAGTGCGAGAGTTCACACCAGCTGTTTGGAAGTGACCTGATGGTTTGTAAAAAGAACATTTACAAAACAGTATCCAAATAATGGCAGATTTTTAAAGCAGTTGATGCTTTCCTGAGATCCGAGGGATAGATGACTGCAGATGCTGCTGGAAGTCCCAGAAAAATTTAGGAAAGGGCAGAAGATGGATACAGTGAAGGGCAAACCAAACAGCGCTGTCTCATGAGAGGCGCCACTGCTGAAATCCCTATGCGTCTCCGAACTCGGCAAGTTCTAGCGGCACGAGATCTCGGGATTGAGACCAAGTCACTGCCCCAAGCCCGGGCCGCTTTCAGGAAGCCGGATTCATCAAATGAGAGAGTTATTCCTTGAGTCAGGGAGGGTCTCCGCAGCCCAGAGGAGACCTGGTTTAGTGACAATAATGCAACAATAAAAATAATCTACAGAAGACGATAACCTGGTATCTGTCAGGAACCTGAGGTGAGGCCACCCAGGTGGCAGCTGGCGCGTCCCCACCCGGATCCCTCTGTGCAGTCTCTGCTTTCTCCTGGATCATCCCCGCTGCAGAGTCCAGCCTTCTCGGCTTGCACAGGAAGTTCACTCAAACAGAAATGTACTCAGGATGCAGGTGCTTAATCAGGTTCCACTGACTTAGTAGGAGGTCTTATCTCTGGCTTCCTTCTGCTCCCTCGTCAGTCTCCACCTCGGAGCTTCACCCTCCACTCTCCAGGTATCGACCCCTTCAGGACCAGGCTTGGGCGGCAGATGCCTGCCCGCGCCGGGCTGTTTATTAATGAAACATCTTGATCTCGTCACAGCTGTAGGACAAAGGGCAGTAATAACAGTAGCTAGTATTCACTGAGGGCTTTCACTGATCTGAACATTCGGGGTCGATAGCTCCCGTAATCTTCTCTGTAATCCCGTGAAAGGGTATTTTCAGAAGAGTTGTAGATTTCCAAACACTTGCGAAGGCGGCAGAGTTCCCACATAGCCCGCATGCAGTTTCTCCTACAGTTAACATCTTGCATTCGTCTATTTCTTACCATCAGTGAACAGAAAGAAGTCCAGAGTTTGCTCAGGTTTCCTGTTTTACCTACTGCCTCTTTCCCCCTCCATGACCCAGGCCGGGATACCACGCTCCATGTACATGCCAGGTCTCTTTAGGGCCCTGCCGACTGTGCCGGCGTCTCAGATTTCCCTTATTTCCGATCGTTTTGACATCTTTGAGGGTCCTCATGAAGTATTTGGGAGGACGCCCCACTCCTAGAATTTGTCTGGTGTTTTCCCTGGCACTGGGCTGATGGGTTTTGCTGATGGAGACTTGATACTGACTTGGATGGCCTGGACAAAGTAGCAATTGTCACGTTTCTCCACTTCAAATTACCCTTTTGTCCTTTTCCATGTTGTATGTACTTTTTGGAAGGAAGTCCCTCTGTGAAACCCACACCTAAAGAGAGAGGGGTTATCTCTCCTCGATGGCACGGTACCTATATAAATTATCTGGAATTCTTGTTGCATGAGAGATTTTCCTCTTTCACCTCATTTATTAACCTGTCTAATCATAGCCAGAGCACAATGAGCAGAACCAGGAGATAACATCAGTACAATACTATTAAATTACCTTTTATACTTCGGATTTCATCAGTTTTTACATGTACTGTTCTGTGTGTGAATGGGTGCTGAAATTTTAGCACATGTATAGATGCATTTAACCACCACAATTGGGCAACAAAAATATTCCCAACCCCTCTGATTAAACCTCCTTCACTGTACTCCACAGTTCCATCTCCCCAAATCCGATTCTTGTTCCCCGTCACTGCAGTATGGGGGTTTGAGTTAGACGGTTTGTAATCTCTTCACTTAGCACCCCCAACACTCAGCAGAATATTCTTGTGATCCACTCAACTTGTTTGTGTACCAATAGCTCATTCTTTATTATTGCTGAGTAAGTGTCCTTTCCACGGTGTGCACCTTGGTTTCTTCATCTTTTCAGCCTTTGAAAGATATCTGGGTTCTTTCTGGTTCCTGGTTATTGCAAGGACAACATCTGTGAACATGTGTGTGGGGTTTCTGTGCACATCTGTTTACCTTTTTCCAGGGCAAACACCCAGGGCTCGGCTTGCTGGGTTGCAGACGTGGTAATGGAGGCTCAGAGTGGTGAAGTATCATGGCTGGGCTCCTGGGTTTATAAGAGGGAGACTGAGGATTTGAGTGTGAGAAATCTGACCCCAGAGCTTGTGTTTTTACCACCACTGTATGCTGCTCTTTAATAATGATAATCAGGATAATATTAATGCCTACCATTGACTGAGCATTTATCAGATACGTGCCCATGTGAAACTCTGCCCTTTAATCACTTTTAATATTTATAGAGTTCCTGTGTGAGGAAGCATCTGTCATGAACCTTCCTCTACAGATGAATAACTGAGGATGAAGGGGGTTGGGTAACTTGTCCAGCATCAAATGGGTGTGCTGTGGCTACAGAGAATACCCTGGTCAAGGCCACTGCCACCCCTAGGAGAGAAGAGAGGAAGGCGTCATCCTTGGCCATGTGGCGTTTGCATAGTGGATAATGACTAATCCTGGCTCCACGATGAGATGGAGCCACAGCTCAGCCAGTGAGAACTGGGGCCATGGAGCTCCTAGCATGGAGCCTTCCATGTGGACAGGTAGGGCCGACTCATTTCTGTGGGCCGAATACAACAGTACATTGGCTTCTGTGCTGGTTCTGTGCCTTTTTTTGAGGGCTTTAGGGCTATTTTACTAGCATGCTGATATTCACTTTCCTGAAATACCATGAGACCTTTCAGCCTTGAAATGTCTAATGAACACTGAGGACTGGGGAGATATTTATTTTGACCAGGTGATGGATAGACTTGCTCTAAGTATTAGGCCTCTAGCCCAAGCAACAAAAATCACCTCTGGATCTCTTAAGCAATAACAAAAGTAATTACAAAAACATCAGGGGGCTCCAAAAATCAGCAAAATACCTGCAGAACAGGCCTCAGGGGAGGAAGCTGTAGGGACTCAGGTGTAAGAAAGCACCCCATGTTCTCCTCAGAAAATTGTTAGCAATGAAGGCCCAGACCTGGCCAACCCCCTGCACTGGTCAGAACACTCTGAGTTTCTGCCCTCACTTACCTGTAAGAGCTTGTGTGTTCACATTCGCTCTCTGGAGCATCAACCTTGTTTCCATTTATATTCTCACTATTCCCGGACTGGAGATGTTTCTTTTTCCCTCTCTAATTTCGAACAGCTGGGTACTGATTTTCTACGCAGGGGGCCCTCCCGCCACATTCACAATCTTCCCACTTGGACCCTCTTCCTGGGTGCTGGCCTTTCTCATTACACTGGTTTCCCACCTTGGGGGATGTCTGTGCTCTGGGATGAGAAGGGATGCGGAGTTCCCTGCAGATCCAGTGGAAACCCAAGCTCTGCTGCTCATGCTAGCCTCGGCGAAGGCCTTCTTGTCAGTTCGGCATGAGCACCGCTCTGACTCGTGTCACAGGTTCAAATCTGTTTTCCTCCTCCACAAGGCAGGGCAGATGCAGGCATTATTCACGCAGGGATCGAGGTGGGCCGCTGCTCTGGATTCTGATACAAGACTCCGGCTGATGATGGTACACCAGGACGGCAGGGTAGAACCTCCCATCCCACACCACATCCAAAGGAAGTGCTGACCATCAAACCCGGGTGTCAGCCTTCCCCTCTGAAGCCCACTTCCTGCCCATCGCTGCCTTAGAAGCCTCCCTGTGGAGCACCCGCCCCGACAGCCCTCTGCCTGGTCTCTGCTCCCTGCACTCCAGCCATGGATGCGTCTTGACCTTTTCATGAAGACAAAAGCTGATTTTCCCAGAAGCCTAGCATTTTCATCTGCTTCTCACCCATGGGCAAACGCTGTCTCAAAAGAGACTTGCGCCATGAGCTGTAGGCTGTTCCTTGTTCTCCACTAAAGTTTCCACGTTGGCTTGAAGGATGTTGCTGGCTGCTTCTAAAACGGGAGGAAAACGTACTGTGATAGATTTTGTGTCTGTTTCCTGAAGTGTTATGTGTTGAACTGACCTACAATGGAGATAAATGCAAACCTTTCCCCTCATCTGGACCAAGATTAGATTCCCAAAACATCGCTCTAGTGCAGAAGTTTTGTTTTATATCAAACCTTACACAGTCTGGTGAGTAATAGATACTCACACACAATAACAAACGTCAGAGAATTTGAATCAGTAAGCTCTTGGGCTCCTGTCTTTCCCAGGCTAAAGGTCCTGGACCCCGCCCCATCTTTCAGGGAGGCAGTGATGTGGGGGGTGACAGAGACCTGGATTGGAATAAAAGCTGAAATTAGTTATGCACTTTATGCATTTTCAACAGCTCTCTGAGTCCCCATATGTATGATTTTAAAAAATCTTCAGAGCGTTCCTCTGAGTGGATGAAGTATTTCTTCCTTCTTTACAAATAAGGTCTTTCTTTCTTTCCTCAGTGTTTTGTAGTTTTCAGTGTACAAGTCTTTTTTATCTGCTTGTTACATTTATCCCTTTTTTGTTTGTTTGTTTTTTTGTGGTGCCGGGGATCGAACTCAGGCCCTTGTGCTTGCAAGGCAACACTCTAATCACTGAGCTAAATCCCCAGCCCATTTATCCCTTTTTGATGTTTGGGATTGTAAACGTAATTTCATCTTGAGAGAGTTAATTTTAGTGTGTAGAAATGGAACTGATTTTTGTAAGTTAATTTGGTATCCTGAAAATTTACTAATTTTTTCGTTCTAACAGATTTCTCTTTGAGTGGCATCTCTAGAATTCTCTTTTGTCATATAAGATCATCTCCTCTGTTAAGGTGGGTCACTCTACTTATTCCTTTCAATTTGGATAATTTTCTTTTTTCTTTTCTTTTTTAAATGCCTTGCCTTGACTAGGGCTTCCAGTTGAATGAATAGGCAAAAATAGATATTACAGAGATACATGCATACCCCTATGTTTATAGCAGCACAATTTATAGTAGCTACATCTTGGAAAAACTGATATTCAACAGATGAATAAGGAAAGTATTGTTACACACACACACACACACACACACACACACAGAAAATAGAAGAGGGATAAATAGGAAGTAGGGAGACATTAAAATACTTCTCCAAATTCCATATTCTGTTGTTTTAAAAATAATATATATGCTACTTTTATTTATACGACTAATTTATCTTAGTTCATTGAAAAAAAAGTTCATGTTATTACCTGTCTGTTTCTTTTGTGTAAGAATCTTTTAGGTTTATGTCTTGAACCACTTTGAAGATAATGGCACACAGGGTATTAACTATTCTTAGTCTCTTATTATTTGGCTTTGAAATTTTATTTTTTCATTAAAAAAGAATGAATATCTTGTCTTGTTCTGGAACTCAGAGAAAAGTCATTTTTTCCCCCACTGGTGCTATGATGTTTGCTGTGGGCTTTGCATACGCAACTTTTATTATACTAAGGTAAATCCCTTCTATATCTATTTTTTAAGAGTTTAAAAATATTTTTCACGAAGTAATTTTGAATTTTGTCAAATACTCTTCCTGCCTCTTTTGAGAGGATTGTGGGATTTTTATCTTTCCTTCTGTTCATGTGATTTACCACGCTAACTGCTTGGTGTCTGTCAAAGTCTGTGTGTCTCACAGGGCTACAACCCACTTGGAGAAGGGGAACGATTCTTTTACTATGTCGCTGCATTTTGCTTGTCAGCGTTTTGATGAGGAGTGTTGAACTTGTGTTCATCAGGGATGGTGGCCTGTGGTGTTCTTTCTGTAATGTCTTTGTTTTTGTTATTACAGTAATGTTGGCCTCACAAAACAAGTTTGAAAGTGTTACCTTTTCAATTGTTGAGGCACCTGAGAAGTATAGGTATTAACACTGCTTTAAATTTCCACTAGAATTCACCAGGGAAGATCTTCAATATTGGGCTTTTCTTATCTCCTTACTTGCTATTGGTCTGTCCAGATTTTCTAGAAAGACGTTTCCTTCTCCTTCCACCACGTCTTATTTTCTGTAGTTTATCAGCCAGCCACAGCATGAAGAAGGCAGGAAATCAGAATCAGCGGGATTTTATGGACAGCCATCTGCAGCATCAAGTTCCTGCACATCCACAGAGGTTTCCCATCCGCTTTTTCTTCCTGAACTATCAGAGGCAGAGTCTCATTATCACCGTGTAGGATGTCTTCGGGTATGAGTTTAGGTATATAGGTTTATTTAAAGGGCAAAACAGGAATGATGTGTAAGATTGGGATCATCTTAACATGACGTCCCAGCACAAGGCTCAAAGCAACAGTAGACTGGAGACTCTCACAGCTCACATTTCTGAGGGTCATTAGGTTGTAGAGTAACAGAAAGGTAGGGGGAAGGAGCCACGCTAAATCCAGTTTCTGGGTCTTTCTTAGTCTTGGTTTATTTACTCATTTTTTTCATTTTCGGTCTGTTAATGTGGCAGGCAGAATAATGGCTTCCTCAAGGTGACCACACCCTAATATCATTACTCTTACAGTTTAGATAAAAAATGTCTCCCCTAAGTCTCCTTCAGTGGATTCATCCACTCATGAGTTCAGTAGTAGAATGTGCTGTTAGGAGGCGGGCACGTTAGAGATGGTCATGGGGTGTGGCCTGGAGTATTCTTGTCCCTGGCTTCTCTTTTCTCTCTCTGCTTCCTGGTCACCATGACGTGAGCAGTTTTCCCTGGCTGTGCCCTTCATTTTTGCCTTGGAGCCCACTGATCAGAGATGCAGCCCCCTGAAACTGTGAGCTAAAATAAATTTCTCTGCCTTTAAGTTGCAGGGGTCCTGTAGTTTGTCCCAGTGATGGGAAAGTGGCTAGTGCAGCTACTTTGCATCACAAAAGGGACTTTGTAGATATGACTAAGCAAAGAATTTTAACATGGAGAAATCATTATATGGGTGATCCCAGTGTAATCACAAGTTGTGTTGCTATAAGTTCCTCATAAGTAGGAACCTTAGAGTCAGAGAAGGTATGTGAGGACTTTGAGGACTGAGGGAGTAAGAAGTGGCCACAAACCAAGGAATGCAGACAGCCTTTAGAAGCTGAAGGGCAGAAACAGACTGCAGTCCTACAGCCCCTGGAAGGCATATCATCTTCCCAGACCTTGGTGACACTTAGTTAAGGCTGCTAGTCTAAAAAAACCTTAGACAGGATGACTTATAAACACCAGACTTTTCTCTTAGTCTTGGAGGTTAAAGCCTGAGATCTAAGTGCCGGCATCCTCTGGTTCTGGTGACGACTCTCTCCTAGGTTATAGACTTGTCCTTGTATTCTTTCATGGCAGGAAGAGGGCTGGAG
The DNA here is from genome assembly GCA_004026905.1 of Hystrix cristata. NCBI lineage: Eukaryota > Metazoa > Chordata > Mammalia > Rodentia > Hystricidae > Hystrix > Hystrix cristata. The sequence goes on from PVJO010011023.1 coordinate 39,446, forward strand.
AACCCTTGACAGTCTCTTTTTTAAGGGTATTAATCTCATTCATGAGGGTGGTCCTCAGGACCTACTCGTTTCTCAAGCCCCCCTCCTAGTACCATCATTTGGGCATTAAGATTATAATTTACAAATTTTAGGAAGAAAATAAAAACTCAGTCTGTAACGTTCAGCCCTATCACAAACTCTCTAGAACTCAAATATAAACATGTAGGTTTTTTAATTTTTAATTTTTAACCAAGAACATGTATTGGTACAGTGTACATATAATGATCACATTCATCACATTTATTTTGTACTTGTACATGGTGCATCTTGGTTTTCCCCCCTCTTCCCCACCCCTCCTCGCTGTTCCCTCCCTCCCTATTTACAGCAGGTTTATTCATATTTTTCCATGATTTCCCTTTCCCTTTTCTTTCCTTTTTTTCCCTTTCTGCTTTTCCCCCTTCTCTCTTTCTAGTTCTCTTCTCCTTTGTATATTATCTTCCTTTTATATAATATCTATTACACCTCTTTTCCTTACTTATGGTTTCTCATATCAGAGAAACAATTTGATGTGTACTCATGAGTATCTGATTTATTTCACTTAATAGTATGTTCTCAAGGAACATCCATTTACATACAAATGACTCTAGTTTATCCTTTTTTATGGCAGTGTAGTACTCCATTGTGTAGAAAAACCACATTTTCTTTAGCCATTCATTGGTTGTTGGGCATTTAGGTTGTTTCCAAGACTTAGCTATTACAAGTTGTGTTGCTATAAACATGGTTGTGCATATATCCCTGTGGTATGATGATTTTAGTTCTTCTAGGAAGAGCCCCAGTGGGGGACTAGCTGGATCAAATGGAACCTCTAGTTGTAGTTTTTTGAGGAATCTCTATATTGATTTCCCCAGTGGCTGGACCAGTCTACATTCCCACCAACAGTGGAGGAGGGTTCCCTTTTCCCCACAGCCCCCAGCATTTATTACTGGTTGATTTTTTCATAAATGCAGTTCTCTCTGGAGTGAGATGGAATCCTAACATTGTTTTGATTTGCGTCTCTCGAATGACTAGTGATGTTGAACACTTTTTCATATATTTATTTGCCATTTTTATTTCTTCATCTGAGAAATGTTTATTCATTTCAGTTGCCCATTTTTGGATTGGGTCTTTAAATTTGGGAGGTTTGATTTTTTTGAGTTCTTTCTATATTCTAGATGTTAGATCTTTGTCTGATGGATAGCTAGCAAAAATTCTTTCCCAGTCTGTGGGCTTTTGCCCTGCTCTATTGCTGATTTCTTTTGCTGTGGAAAAGCTTGTATGTTTTTTAAGTCAGTAAGTTTGTACCTTTTTTTTTTTTTTTACACAATGGTAATAGGAAATTAATATGGTCACTAGCCCTTCAACTCATATAAATTCCACTGAGGACTGATAATACCTAGAGAAATAAAGAGGAATAACTGTAATTACCACTGTTTGCCTATTTGTGACACTAGACATTGTCCTAAGCATTTTGAATGCATTTTCACACTGATTCCCAGGAGGGTAACGGTATTTTCTCATCCAGTTTGACCACGAGGACAATGGGATTCTCAAAGGCGAAGAAACTTGCCCGAGGCCGTGCAGGCAGCAATAGAGGTCTGACTGGCTCAATCTATATGAGACAAAGTAAGCTGCCAAAACCTAAACGAACATGGAACATCGCTAATCCAGAATTCAGGAGCCCTGCGCAGAGCTACTTCAGCCCTCAGGCATGTAGTTTACAATCGCAGGCCTGTCGGAAAGTAACTACCTTTCCCATAACTTTTCCGTCCTCCCCAAGCTCCCTTTCCACCACTGGCAGGCACAGAATCTTAGTAAATATGGAGAACGCCTCATTTTTCTTTGGTCCTGTTTATGTAAATGCTGGAGATGGATGTAGGACCAAGTCTTTGGGAGGGAGCCTGTTCTTTATGCTGACAGCTTCATTCCGGCGTCGGCTGGGAAGTCCTTGTTTGTACCTGGACTTGGGCCCTATAGGTCTTGGCCGAGTCAGCCCCGCAAGGTGCTTCTAGGTCTGATTTTCTCACAGGTAAATCTGGAGCTCTTCATGTGCACTGCAGGTTTCCTACTTCTCCTCTGTCATGCAAAGAAACCACAGGGATCTAGATGGTGACATTTTCCCCCAGCTCCTCTCTGTTGCACAGGCCCTTTGCACAGTTAGTGGAGCCCTCTCGTTTATCGTCTGGTCCACCTTTTCAGATGTACCCAACAACTATCCAGTTCTGGGTCTTGTCCCCAGATTGCGGGATTGAGGCGGACACTACCAACGCTGTCTGGGTTTCACAATCCCTGTGTGGGGATTTATAGAATTCCACTCTTCTCAGAATCCAGAGTCCTACTGCTGCCTCTCCTAGTTCCCTAATCAAAAATTTTTCCCCGTAGGTAAGAGAAAAAAAGGAGTTATTTTGACGTGATACTCAAATTTCTAAATCTCTCTCATTATCTTGTTTATGAGTCTCTCACAGAGTTTGATACTCGCATGTAAAAGTCAGGTGAATATTATTTTGTTTTTCTTTCTGTCCTATCTGATCTTCCCGGGAATAACAGACATACAACACTATTTCCTAAATATGGAGCAGAATCGTGGTATAAAATTTAATAAATGGGCTCATATTTTAAATATATTCTTCCAACCTACAAGCCACATTTTAAACTATATTATATATAGTCTAAGATATACTTTATAGAGGTATATACAGGTGTAGAGATGTAAACGAGAGCTCATATATCAGGCTGAGATCTTATTACTTGCTTGCTCCTTTTGTGTTCTTATTATTTTCCAGCATTCGGTAACTCATTAGAGACAATGTGATTATGTCTTAGTCCATTTTTCTGATGCTATAACAGAATACAACAGACTGGCTGAATTGTAAAGCACAGTAATTCATTTGCTCATGATCTCGGAAGCCAGGAAGCCCAACGTTGGGGGTACATCTGCCGAGAGTCATCTTGCTACACTGGAGCAAGGTGGAGGGCAGGCTGGCACACTGGAGTCAGAGAGCGGAAGTCAGAGAACACGTGCAAGAGAAAGCTCACTTCTGTAACAAAGCCATTCTCGAGATTACAGCATTAATTCACTCAAGAGGGTTCCACCTTCGTGACCTAATCACCATCCTGAAAGCCCCATCTCCCCATACCATGGCCGTGGCAAATAAATGTTAACATGGTTTGGGAGGCCACATTCAAGCCACGACAGATTAGTAGCCTAAATGGTACCATAGCCAAGCCTGCTGGTTTGTTCCGGTGTTGTCGAATACACACATTCATCTACACCAGGACTATGCAACACACCAGCCACATTTAATCAATCCCACCTTCTTGCAACATTCTGAATCCCTCTTCATTTAAGCAGCTTCTCTTCATTTTCTCAGTTCTTAATACCACAGAGTTCTGAGACTCAGTCTTGCACATCTCATTTTATATCCTCTCCCGAGGGAATTTCACTGAGACTTTGTGAGTTTAAACAACATCACACCAGTGCTTCACAGGTGTGTATCTCCAGCTTGCGTCTTCCCTCTGACTGTTGAGTTGTATCTCCAGATTTCTACTGGAGGTCTTCTGCTGGATGTACAGAATGGTTCTCAAATTGAACACATCCCAAATTGATCCTTATTTTCCCAGTGCATCCACTACCATTTTCATTACCTCTTTAAATGGCACCATCGCTCATATGTTCACATAGACCAAAATCTTTGGCATTGCCCTTGACTTTTTCCCCTTGTAAGCAACAAATCTGTCAGTAACTCCTCTCAGCTCTACCATCAAATAACTGAAACCTGATCACTTCTGACAACCACGCCACCCGGTCCAAGCCACCATTATGACTACACCTGAATTAGACGACATCCTCCTGACTAATTTCCGTATTTCTCCTACTGCTTTCTCTACAAGAATGTGAGCACCACCACAGGGGCAGAAACTGGCATTTCCGCTTCTGAATTCCTAAAGTCTAGAGGAATGCTGAAATGTATTAAGAATTCAAAAACTTTTGATGAATAAATGGATCCTTTACGTAATTTGTCACTTTAAAGTTTTTCTTGCAAAAATTAGTGGAAGTGAGATTACTGTTTTCTCTTGTAAGCCGATGCCTAGAGATTGAAAGCTGTTCGTGTGTTTGGGGATCAAGAGTGACATGTTGAGCTTCTAGTCATTGATTTGGAAGGATAAGGCAGAGGAAATCTTGCTGAAAGGGTTACTAAAAAGACTAATTTATATTGTGACCTTGTGCACAATTATAAACAGAAGACTGAACTTGGGACATGCTCTACAGAACACAGTGCTGTTGGAAGCAAATCTAGATCTTTCTAAGTTTACTGTTGCCTTAAGGGACAACAGTGTGCTCAACTAAAAATACACTGTTCCCTGGAAAGCCGCTGTCATCATAAAACAGTGTTTAAGAACACAGGTGCCACCTCTTATTTTTAGCTCTTGGTTTTGGATGAGGGAAGCAATAAGAGATTTATGTGCCTGTCAAACAAGGACAAGATAAAGCATATTCTCCTGGAGTCTCATATATTTTTCTCATATATTTTTGGTTATATATTTTGTCCACGGTGCTGGTGATATATCCTTTTCTGATGTTTGTCTTCACACTCTGCTTTGATGCATACATTAATTACTAGGAGACAACGATGTCATTGTTATGGATAAGAATCAAATTTACAAGAGAATGAGAACATTTTGTATGGTGGGGACTTCTTACACAGTCAGTTCTCAGAATGCAGGCCGTCTGTGCTGGGCACAGAGATGGCTACACGAGTGAAGTTCTCCCACACACTCACACCTTATTAGACTCTGGCAGTTCAGAAGGAACGGTCCGTGTCATTCATTACTGACCATTCCCCATGATCGGCATCATCAGCCAGAGCAGATAGGCATCTGGACTCTCAGTAGCTAAATGTTTGGTTTGCTTTGTGCCTGAGATTTCGAGAGCTATAAAAAAATTTCAGCACCCAAAGGATAAACTGGGGTAGGAATCTGTGTGCTTGTTGCTATGGTAATTTCTATCAGCACCATTTTAATAATCTCAACAAACTTGGCATTCTATAACGAGGTGGACTCTCCACACATTTAACAACGGACCATTCAAAACAATCTGAAAATCTATTTAGGACACTACAGAAAGATATAAGCAAATATAAATAATTTCAGACTGAGATGTGTAAGTCTTTGGACTATGAGAGTGGGCCTTTCCTGAAAGTGATTTTATGATTAGTTGTAAAGGAAGTATTTTTGCAGCCAGATCAGATTTTGCCATTTTCAAGTGGACAAAAGAAGATGTATCTGGTAACTATTAGGATGTGTGCAAGAAAGACCCTTTTGGAAGGCCTCAGAGGTGTGTTTGCCACTGAATTCTACGTGATGACACAGATGCGGTCACTAGAGACTAAATTAGTCCAATAAACTGCTAATGGAGTAAAGTGGAAATGATGTTAGTCATGTGACTATATTATTCGTATTTCTATATATTATTTTTCATTTTTAAAACCCAAATGTATTTTGTTCAGAGCACTCCATCAATAGTCTTCTGTGGTGTGTCATTTTTCACTGGGATAAATGGCACAGTTTATATTTGTCATTATTCTGCCTACATCCTAAAGCTGCTGGTATTTTCTTGGGTCAAAGAGAGGTATGTTTATATACCCAAGGAAAGAAAAGATTTAATTCATGCAGGTTGTAATGAATTTTAGAGTCACGAGAATAGCTAGCCCTGTACTAAGGCACGAATATGTTTCTCAAGATGCAAGTGAACACCCAAGTATAACAGGTTATCAGAAAGGTCCCTCAGGAGGGAATCATACATAAGTTTTGTTTGGGGGTAGAATAATAAGTGAATACATAAAATCTACAGATACAAATCAGAATTGCTTTCTCTCTCTCAATTTTTTCCTCACTATTTAATCCTTCAACTCCACCACTCACAATGCTCTGCTCTGCCTTAGTGTTACTTATCTGAACACTTTCATCTTTTTAGAGCCTGAGAACCTGGAGAAATGTTTCACTGAACAACTCTTGTCTCCTGGCAACTTAGCCCAATTCTTCCTTGTGCATTTTGGAAATCATGCATTGGGATTCCAAGCCTCTTGAGATTTCAAGGAGTAATTTAATTGGGCATAATGTCGTTTTAAAATTAACTTAGTTTCATTATTAGATGTTAAGTGAAATCTTTCCTTTGGGAGATGTTGTGAGTAGATATGACAGGAGAACAATATATACTTGTCATCTTATCTTAACCTCTTGAATGAGTTGGTATTTCCATACTCACCATATCACTTAAATTTCCGGGATGTCAGAGAAGCCTTTTATCAACTCAATAAGTCTTTTGTTCTCCCCTCTCTAGGTGGAATAATCACTAAATTAGAACACATTTCCAGAAGTTCCCAACAGGCTTCTTCCTTCAGGTAGATACCATGTTCAGATGACTGGCTGCCAGCCATGCTGGGGATAAGCAATGATTGAATTTTATGGTTGACTCTTTAAGTAATTGAAACTCCACGGGCTGGTTTTAAATTCAACTTACTGTGTATCATAATTTATAATAATCGAGAATTTCCTGACTGCCCTGTACTGTCAGAAATGTGGAGGCATGGTGCTGTGTACTAGCAATGCACTGTTTTTAATTATTCCACTTGCCTCCCTGGCTTGGCTATCCTCAGTGTCTTTGGCCCCATGGCAAATCAGAGGCAAGATGATCAGATCACAGTGAACCTTCAGGTCAGAGCTGGACTCATCACAATCTCCTTCCTCTTCTCTTGGACAGGTGCAAGAAATGTGTGATGGAGTCAGGTTGAGGTGATCAGCCTGGAGTTTTCTATGAAGGTATCTGTGAAAGTGCATCTGCAGAGCCGGAAAAGAATGGAGACCAAATCAGAGACAAATAGAGGACAGACCAGGAGCCCCCAGAAACATGAATGCACACTTTCTCAGTTGAAAATCATCATTTTCTGAATCCAGGGTCTTGTGAGGTCTACTTGCACTTTAATTTTTAGAACACAGGCTGTATTCTTGTGTCTTCCTAAGAGACCCCTATTTGCCTTAGCTAGCCAAAGCAAGTTTGGTTCCTTATAAAAAAAATCCCTTGCCAAGTCAACTGAACTTCTAAAGTAAATCTCTTTAGCATGCGTCTTTTCTTCTCAGTGGATGTCAGATGAATTCTGGTTACCCTCCTGGTTTCTCTCTGCGGGTGATGGGTCTCAAGGTGTTGGTCTGTCTGCTTTGCAATCTACAGGATCCTGGATTTAGAGATCCTTAGTCTGGAAGGACTGAATGCTGTTTGGTTGATTGGTAATAAGAGGGCATTTTAATATATTGATCTAATCCTCAGGCGATCTATCTTCTTGCATGCTTATGAAAAACAGGACATATATTGATCAGAAAATAAGAGCCTGCTTCATGTGCAAGGGCCAATCATGAAAAAGGTCACATACAACAGAGCATCTTATCCATACTTGATATTCATTTCATGACAACGTACTTCACCACTGACCTGCTGTACAGCATTTTTCACTGAGATTATGGATGCTGGAGTCAGACCTAACAGCTCTGATATATAGCTCTGTCTTTCAGTCACTTTGTGACCTGGGCAAGGGAAGTCATTTAACCCGTATCTTAGCATCCTAATCTGTAAAACAGGACAGTAATAACTACCTCATAATTTTGTTGCCATTCATTTACACTTAGATTATGTTTAAAGCACACCGAACACTGGCTTTCACATGGTGTTCTGCAATTATAAACTATTATCGTGGTTATTATGTTAAACAAAAGACACAGAACTAGTCAGTGGTGCAATCAGCCCATAAGAATCTTTATATTTTTTATTGTACTTTAAAAACATACAAGGACTTTCATACTAACTCCTTGCAGACTCAAACATCATTACTCTTATTGGCTACAAGGATTAATGCCATATTACAGTTGAAGATACTAAAATTCAGAGAGCTTTATAAAAAGATTGCTCACAGTCATATAGGTAGTAAACGCCAAAGATCGTCAAGGTGTTACTCAATCTCCCAGTGAAATGCCAGGTCTGCTTCACCACATACATACATTAGAAAGATGTCAGCTTTGTTTCTTAATGATTATAAAAATGGAGGGAGACTATTATTTGAGCATTTCTGATAACTTTAATCAAGAGAAACGCTCAGTGCGTGTTCTAGTGAACCGAAAATTAATTAGGCAGAAAAATCTTCTATTTTTAGTCCTTAGTGAAGCCAAGTTTCTACTAGATGAGTCCATGTCTTGTAGTAGGAGGTGGAAGGTAATTTATCATAATTGTGCACTCTCTCTGACACCCATGATCATTTTGAAGATCCTGATTTTCGTCTCACAGATCAGCGGATAATGATGAAAGGGACACAGATGAAGTCACTGTGCCTGACCTCTTGGACAACTTATCCTCCCAAGTCATCATACGTCATTTATATACTTTGCAAATGCTTCCTCTTCTGAAAGTGGAATTAATGGTTCTGGTCAGTTAAGGCCGCCCCTCCATGCCCGGGAGGCTCACATCAACACAATGTTGGGTCTGTCTAGATGCAACACAAAGTGAGTTATTTGCATAGATGCCTGCCCCTCCTCCAGTCTGAGTTCCTGTTGACAGGGTAAGCAGTGGAGATCTGGAAGAAACAGAGATTTAATTTTTTTAAATTTCCGTAAGTATTGGATCACCCATCTTGGCACCATCTCGTATCTTCCAGCACGGTAAGGATAATTCTTTCAACAAATGCGTATGAAGAATCCACTGTGTAAAAGCTGTGCCAGTGAAGCCGGCGAGAGGGCGGGAGGCTTGCGGCCTACCTGTGCGACGTGCAGGAGGCAGCTACGCATGACAGAGAGCAGCCGGCGCTCAGGACTCGGGGACATTTTACCTGCACCCAGGTGAGCGGGAAGGGTCCCCGAGCTAACGCGCCTCACGGTCGGCCTCTGGGCTGGGTGCAGATTTCGCGTTTCTCTTCACAGCTGAGCAAACAGTTAGGAACACCTTGCGGATGGGGATTTAGCTGGGGTGGGAGAGCGCTCGCCCGGCAAGCGCAAGGTCTTGAGTTCGCCCCCCAGCAGCCAAAAGAGAAGAAAAAAGGGTATCTTACGTTGTGAGAGAGCCCTAAATCCAGCTTGTCTTGTCCGCGTCAACAAACTCACTGAAGCGGGAAGCAGCTCGCGTCAGGCACCATTTGACCGGCGACTGCCTCTCACAAAAGGGCCCGCTTGGGGGACACCATGCCGTCCAGCTCCCGCCGACCCCTCAGAGCTCGCGATGGGACGAGTTGATCTCGCGCAGGCGCAGGAGGAGGGCGGGGGCGGAGACTCGAAACTGCGCATGCACCAATGCGCGGGGCGGGGCGGGGCGGGGCCAGTACTGGGACCTCAAGGGTGAGGCCCGGAAGGGGCAGTACAAGGTTTCTTCGAGTGTTTTTACAGCTATTGGCCTTCCAAAACATCACACTTCTGGGAGCCGAAAGTGTTTGTGAAAAGCGCACTCTGAGCAGGTCCAGCTGGCCGTCTGTCCGCTAACTGATTTTATCTGCAGAAGAAACAGACTTCCTGTCCATAGGACTGGAGGTGATTTTGCAGTTTGGAGGGAGCAGCCCGGGGAAGTTAGGCTCCGGACTGTGCTGGCCCTGAACCTGTGCCCGGGCAGGATCACCTCTTCCCACCTGAGCTTTGTACCTGGGGGACCTGCTATCTTCCTTTCCCAGGTTTGCATTCTGTTATGGTTTATGTCTAGCTGTCCCCCCAAAGCCTCATGTGGTAAGAGATAGCTGGATCTAGAGTGTGTGATTACTAAATTGATCCATTGATCGGTTTGACATGGTTCTGCTGGGATCAAGGATGTGAAACTAAAATTAAGGGTGGGAGTGCTACCCGCCCTAAGGGCAGGTGGCCTAGATAAAAGATACAGGAAGAAGCTAATTAGCTGCTTGTTTGCATTGCTTGCTTGCATTCCCCGCCTACATTCCTTGTATTCCTCACTTTACTTTGCTGTGGGTCGGCTGCCAGTCTGCCAGGCCAGTCCGCCCTGCCTCGGACCCAGCAGACTATAGACTGAAACCTCTGCAGACTGTGAGCTAATAAACCTTTCTTCCCCTAACTTTGGGTGTCGAGTATTCTGTCCCAACAACGAGAGAAAAGTAACTAAAACACATTCCAAGGAGGTGCTTTCCTTTGGGGAGAGGAAACCCCAAAGTCACAAAGCTGGCAAAAGGCCTATTTAATCTTCAGAAGGATGCATATATATTTCAAAGAGAGGAGAAAGTACTTAAAAAGTTACAAGTTTTCTTAACTAAATGCTTCTATGGAAAGAAAGGGAAGTCGGTTCCCTGTTTTCAACCGGGAGAATTAAGTCTCTTAGTTTTAGTTTGTTTCCTCTTTTCCAGCAACAGCACACTGTGAATTGAAAGCACTCCCCATTATAGATCCATCTTCAATAATGTTAGGTACAATTTAACTTTTAACCTGGATGCAGACCTCCAAGGGAAAGCTTCACACAATTGTAATTGTTGTAGAAAACAATTTCACATTTAAATGTTCATCCCTTGACTCTTTCAGCAAGTATTTTCAGGCAGAGACTATGTTCCCAGGGCTAAGCTGGGCTGAGAGAGAATTCAGCCATGGAGGCTTCAGAGCGCTCAGTCTTGGGCAAATACAGTCCAATGTGAACCATAAGCACGATTTCAAGTTACACATTAAAGGTAAACAGAAACAGGGGAAATTAATTTTAGTAATATATTTTATTTAACCCATACATCTAAAACGTTTGTATTTCAATATGTAGTAGTACAAAATTATTTGCAACGTATTTCAAATTACCATTTTTCTTTTTCTCACTAACTCTCGGAGATCCAGCATGTGTACTTATCCATACTGCCTGTCAGTTTGAGCTAGACCCATTGCCAAGTGCTCAGTAACCTCACTGGCTGACTGTAATATATGCAAGAATATTCTGGAAAGTGAGGCAGGTAACAAATTAGAAAACAAAGACATGTTGCTTTGATTGCAGCTGGGGGTGAGTGTTACACAGTAAATCAAGATGAGAGGTCAGTGGTGGAAGGGGAGTTCTCATCAAGACGGAGTATGGAGGAAGTACTGTGGGAAGAAGTCGTGTTTGGGTGGAGCTGAGTGCAGGAGGAGAATCACCAGCTCTGGCCGGCTGACTGTGCCTTACAGCCCAGAACCTTCTCTTTGATGATGTAAGTTACCGAAAACCCCACTGATGGAACCTTTTTTGGTGCCTTGACACTGAATCTGCATCATGGCAATTTTTCCCCCCTTGGGGTGGAGTGCTACAAAATGTCAGAGTTGAAAGTTTTCCCAACATGTGAAGAGACAACAGGAGGTCCCATGTGGTAGGGACCTAAAGCTACAACCGCTTAAGAAAACAGCTTGGAGTTACCTAAGGTAGTTGAAAATATTTGTACACTGTGACCCAGTAATTCTACTCCTTGGTATATATATATATATATTCCCCCAGAGAAATACTTGTACATATAGACCAGGATGCTTATACAAGGAGGCTGATCGCGACTTAACACTGGACAGTGTCTTAGTAACTATGACCGGAGAATGACTAAATGTGTTAAATGTCACACCACACAGCAGCAAAAAGCACGCGCCAGAGCTATGCTTATCAATGTGCTCGCCCAAAATAAAACAAGTGGAAGAAGGGAACCAAGTCAGGAACAATCTATTGGGTGAAACTGATCCATGTATCTATTGGATGAAACTCTATGTGGTATATGCATATATGCAAATGCCTTACATAGGAGCAAGCAACTGAAGAAAAGTACACGAATGTTTAAATAATGACAGTGAGCAGTGCTGGATGGGGGAAGATGATGAAGATGTAATCAATGGAGCTTGATCTCACTAGTCTGGTTCTAGTTTTAACCTGATAGTGGGGTCTGGGCAGGGGGTGTGGTTCGTGACCACTATTCTTTGTATGGATCAGATATTTTATCATGTGTACAAAAAAACTCCATTAGGATTTCAAATTTTAGTAAAGAGGCTGAGAGTTGTTGTGACAAATAAATA
>PVJO010011023.1:51590-61723 GCA_004026905.1 Hystrix cristata
ACACATACATGTGCTTGTGCACACACACATACACACACGTAGCCTTATTTCTTAAGATTTTGCTGAATGGACCGATGGCTCTTTGTACATCTGCATAAAACTGGTGGAAGATTGACACAAAAACGGCTGCCATCTGGAACCATGATGGGAAATGCACACTTTTCCCAGAGGAAGAATTGAGGCACAAAGTGGGTCAGTAAACACCCGGAAAAGCCAGCTACCAGCTAATGAGCATTTACCTGGCAGCAGGTCCTGCTGGCTGCTCGCGTTGAGTCCCCGCTCTTAAAAAGCATTTTGGGTGAACACTGCTGGTACCCCATTTTACAGACAGAACACAGGAGGTCCGGTGACCTGCCTGAGTTTCACAGAAGGCAAAGGAGAAATCCAGAGCTTACTACAGACTCTCTTCTCTCTTTCCTACCACCCTGCCCCAGGGAATCCAGAAGAGTCTGCACCAAACTGCCTGGCTGGGGAGCCTGGATAGGAGACTCATGGGTCTGTGCTGGTGAGGAGCGGGGAGGAGCCATCAACAGCACCCTGATTGCTGTCCCTCGGCCCCTCTGTCTCCAGCAGCGATTGTAGGAACCTGTGACTGAAGTCTGAGCAAGGAGGCCAGCATGATTTCCTTGGAGATCCTTACTCACTCTCGCCATCCAGGCCTCAGTACTGGGGACACTTCACTCTTGCTTAGCTGATAAAATTGAGGTCAACAGGGTGGTAGAATGTGAATGTCTGTGTCTTTGCATTAATATGTTAAAATCCCAGGTCCCAGCGTGATGGTGTCAGGAGGTGGGGCCTTGGGGAAGTGGTCGTGAGGGTGGCGGCCACAGGATGAGATGTGCTCTTATGAAGGAGACCCCAGAAATTTGCCATGCCCTTCTGATAAGGACATAAGGACACAGCAGGAAGGCGCCGTCTAGGGGCCAGGAAGTGGTTCCTGAATCTCGCAGCACCTTTGTCTGGGACCTCCCACCCTCCAGAACTGTGAAAAATAACTTTCTATTGTTTGTAAGCTGCTCAGCTTACAGCATCTTGTTATCAAAGTCTGAACGGACTAAGGAAGATGCTAATGGCTTGAATGTACAGAAAGGACCTTGGGGGCCTTCAGCTCCCCAGGGGGAGGGAGGGGACGGTAAAGAAGTTGGGTCACTGCCTTTTACATAAACAAGGACGGGTGGGATTTCGGGCTTTTCTGTGCGACACGGGGTGCTGACCTAATTTCTCTGTCTTCGTGTTTTTTGGTCCGCAAAATGAGGGTAAGGAAAATCTCTACTGTAGAAAGTCGTAAAACTTAAATGAGGTAAATGAAGCTACGGGTGGGGGACTGAGAGCCGTGGCCAGTCACCGTGCTGCGTCCCTCGTTGTTCCCGGCCGGGCAGGTGGGGGTTGGCCTTCTGGAATCTCTGTGCCCGGTCTGCTGCAGCCACCTGAACGCATCGTGCTGATTCTTCGAGGTTTCCATTGCTCATCCCGTCACATTTGTTACCTGCAAAGCAGTGTGTGTAAAATGTTTTAGTCGCATAAATAAGGACATGAACTTGGGCTTTTCTCTGGGTCTAGGCTGAGGACAAGGCATCACCTGGCTGGAAATTGTAGCCTGGCGGGCCAGAGAAAGTGGAGCAGTCACTCTGTCTCGATGCCCCTCTCACAGGTGACACATTAGTTACTGCTCGTGCTTCCCAGACCAGAGCAGGCCACGTGGCCGTATTTCCTTTCGGGTTGGTGGGGGACTTAGCGTGGGCTGCTTTGGCGAAGGCTGTGATGAAGCACCAGAGTGAGCAGCTCAAGCACCAGACGTTTATTTCTCAGAGTGCTGGAGGCTGAGAGGCCCAGGATCCAGCGTTGGCTGGCTTGGCTTCTCACGTGGCTCGCTTCCTGCTTGTAGAAAGTCATCTCCCTGCTCTCCCCGGATGATACAGACGGGTGGCAAGCTCTCTGGGGTCTCCTCTTCTGAGGGCGCTAATCCTATCATCAGGGCCCCGCCCTTAGGGCCCATCCAATCCTACTTATCTCTGTAAAGTCCTACTTCCAAGCACTATCATGCGGGGCTGAGGCATCCTCATAGGAAGTTTGGGGAGACACAGACATTCGGTTGGTAACTGGGGCTTTATGACCGGAAGGAAAGACAAAACATTGCTGTGATGCTTTGTAAAACAACTCCTAAAGGGCGATCATGTTCCTAGAGAAGACTTCTGTGCCTGACTCCCCCATCTTGGAAGGGGAGCCTGTTAGTGACAGCTGATGGGGTCCTGCACGGACAAATGGGGGCAGCACTGCCAGGGTTTGTTCTCAGGGTGCCTGGATCTGGCCCCCATGTAGCCGCGGTCTGCACTCACGGTCACGCCATCCCCGCGTTCCCCAGGAGACTCTGCAGACAGCCTCCGAGTGGCCGTGCGTGAGGCCGGCAGCTGTGAAGGTCAGAAGCAGAGGCTGCCGTGGAGCTTGGGCTGGAGATGGGGAAACGGGCCCTCACGCTGGACCACGATTGCACATAGTTTGGGGACCAGGATTGCCGCAGTGGAGCCTGCAATACTAATCAGGGAGAACATCTGGCCTCTGTGCATTCCGGAGACAAACCTTGGAGCTGTGTCTGATGAGGGAAGAAAAGAAACGCACCATCAGCAAACAGCCGCTGCTCACAAAGTGACTGCCCATGTGATGTTTTCTCCTCCTGTCACCATCGGATGTCTTACTAATCAGTAATAAGAAAGATCCTGATAAATCGGGCCTGACGCTCTGCTCTAAAATTAAATGGAACAAAAAATAAATTGGGAGCACGATAATTTTGTTTGTGGCACCTGAGGAATAACAGAATCTGTCACAATACACCCAAATCATGTAAATCCTGCAGCTCCCATTGCATGAAGTCTGCCCAAACAGCTCCAAATGTGGCTGAGATCAAGAGGTTTGGCTGAAAGTTCTGGTTGTCTTTCTGCATTGCCAAATATCACCGATTCAGGTAATTTTATTTGTAACTGAAGGCACCATGGCTATACAAATATATATATTTATTATAGAAAAAATTGAAACCAAAAGAAAAACAAAAGGAAAATTGCCTCTATTCCCAATAAAAATATCCATGCTGATTTACTTCCTTCTGCTGTTTGTTTTAAGCACAAAAGAAAAGAAAGACTATGTAATGCCCATGAACTTTCAGGAATGGATTTTATTTGACTGCTTTTTGGAAAATTGGACTCATTAAGCCTTTAAAAGCAAGCACGCTCAAAGCATTTCTCTATGTTATCAATATTTTAATACAGTATTTTACAGCTACAACACAATTACAATGTTTTAATACAATATTTTAAAATTGTTCCAATAGCATTAAAATGCAACTTGCTAGTCTTCTTTGCGTGTTTTAATTATTGCTTTTGTGCACGCGTACTGCTGACCTGGGAGCTGTTACAGGGGACCGAGTAGAGTCCCATGAAACTCCAGGCTGGGCCGAACCTCGGAGGTGCTGGTGTTCGTTCTCTGCCCGGTGCAGCTGCACCAACAGCCAGGAAGAGTTGTGTTGGGCGACATAACAGCAGTCCCAGTGACTGGTACTTAAGAGCCTTCAGTGTGCACAAGCCTCACTCTACAGGCTGTATAGTTACTGTTTATCTAATCAGAAAAACTGTATGAAAGACAGATGCTAATAGCCTATCTTTAGAATAATGAATGTAGGGCACGGGGAGCCTAAATTGTCACCTGTGGCTGCACAGCTAGCTGAGAAGAATGTAGGTATGAATCCAGCAGGCCTGATGTTAGAATTGGTGCATCTTATACTCCTTAAGGGTCTCTGCACAGTGAGTCACCATCAAGAAATGGCCAAGCTGCGGGCCGGATGCCTGTCATATTTCTCCAGGGACACACCTGTGTATCCCAATGTGCGTGTGCCATCTTGGGCTCCGTATGAAAGACAGCGGAGACATCTCCAGGTCCTATCAAGCACCAGGAAGAGCAAGACAGACTTTTCCATCAAACTCTACCACAAACACCCAGGTTAAAGCTCACAAGATTCAAAGCAATGAAACCTTTCCCTTGTCTTCTCACAATAGTCTCCATGTGTGCACATGTTCAAATTATCTCATCAATATTTATTGAGCACCCTGCATGTGCAGTGGAAGGGAACGGTGGTGCCACGGCTCTCTGAGACTTCGTACCTGTCCACATGGTCTGTGCAGGCAAAGCTGGGCACACGGCTGGGCTGAGCCTTAACAGAGATGTTTCTGACCCTCCTGTGTGGAGACTGTCTCCCAGCCCCTCTTCACCCCCCGGGAGGCTGCTGTGAGAGCTCCTTGTGGTCTCCTGGTTTCTGAGAAGGTCTGAGGCTTTCTGCCCTGCCCTTCTCAGGATGCCGCTAGGGGACTATAAAGCTCTCAGCTACATCTGGACCTGCTCTTTGTCCCTGTTGGATCCCACAGTCTGCGTGGCAGTGCGAGTGTCATCCTCCTGAGTGTGGGGAAGAGAGCACCCAGGAGCTGGCATGTGTGACAGCTACTTCTTTCTCCTGCTGTGTAGGAAGTAAACTGCTTGCATTTAACAGGGTACATTGTGGCTTTACTGGCCAGAATGGTCTGGCCTGGTCTTGTGTGTTGACGCCATTTTTGCCATTTTCACTGGCAGGTGCAAGATCAACACAGGGAGTGAAGCATACATGACTCTTAGGCTCAGTGTGTGTGTGTGTGTGTGTGTGTGTGTGTGTGTGTGTGTGTGTGTACAATTACAGGTTGCTATAAAATAAAGTAACCAGATTCCTTGCAAGAGAAATCTTAATATGAGGGCTTAACCTGAAATGTCTGGAATAGAGAAATAAGAAAGGAGACATTACAGTTGGCTTTATTCTTCCCGAGTGCTTATCATTTAAGCTCCCCCCATACCAAGTGTGGGAAGCTATAAGGGCCGTCCTGGCGTTTGTCATTCTCAGCACCCACAGCAGTGTGTAGACCTCACTTAACTGCTGGAGCTTTGGGGGAGAAACAGGACTTCTTGGAGCTACTCAGGGCCTTGGATCAGCTTCCTGGCGCACCTGTGAGGGGTATTTAAGATAGAGGACAGGTTTTACCTCCTCATGGACTTAGCCACTGGGCTCTTCGAGGCAGAGTTCATCTTCCATCCAATGTGGCAGCAGACTCACCATTGAGGCGGGAAAATCCCAGATGCACAAACAGATACTAATTGTCAGGATAAAATGGGGCAAGGTGAGGTCAGGGAAGCCTACTGCTCCATTTATTTTCCTCCACGAAATTCAGAAATTGGTTAGAGGGACTGACTCTCAGTTCTCAGTAGGAGCAGTCATTAAAGGCTTCTTAAAAGAATAGCTCCAGGCAAGAGGCATGAAAAGCAGCTCTGAGAAGCAGGAGTAGGGTTGATCCATCGCCTTCTCTGAAACTACTCTCTCACCCGTGTTTTCTTGCTTTACCCTGGTCAGAATAACCAACTCAGTAGGATAACATGAAGCCCAGGCAGGCAAACTAGGGGACTGAAGAGAAGCCTTAATGGAGGGAATTACTGAGGACACTCACCAGACATTAAAACTGTTCTCATAAATCTGTTAGGATGTATTTTGATAAGATATGAGATAGCCAGGAATGTGTAGGAGAGGGAGTTTATATTGTCCAAATATCTCATCTCCTCCCAGATTCCCGGGTTCCCAGGTTCTAAATTTACCAGGTTCCCTTGCAGCTATGTTGAGGTCATATGACTAGTTCTGACCAATGCAGCTGACACGTATCACTTCTGGCCTGGGTAGCTAAGAGTTGGTGTGCCTCCTCTTTATGTCCCTTAACCTGTTACAGTGATCTCTGAGGCCACCTGCTCTGGTTTGTGGCAGCTGTAAGGTACAAAGGAGTTGACCAGCCCATATCATGCATACTTAAAAAAATTAAGCTTCCGAGACTTTGGGATTTGTCTTTATTGTAAAGTATCCTGATAAATATAGACAGCCTCTTCCCAAGGCTGTCCCCCATACTCGCCCAGACAGGGCACGACAATGTTCAGGTGGGTTCAACCAGGACAGGACTTTTGTGCTAGAACCACATGATGCTGTGGAAACAGGAGGAATGTGAGTCTTTGCACCTGAGTGACGATTGTATTAGCTCCAGGAGGACACGGTCCTCCTGGGTAAGCAGCGATGAATTATGGTCACACGGGATGAGACAATGTGATTAATCGTAAGCACACTTTTCCAGTGGTGCCTGTAGTCTGAATTGAACTGGAGTCAGAAGTCTGTGATTCCATCTTAAGTGGAGAATACTAAGTCTTTAATAACTCACACAGTAATTAAACCAAATACTAGAGCCAAAAGAGATTTTAGAAACAATCTTTTAATTTTTCCATTTGTTCACCTGTTGAATGAGGATTACTAGGTTCTTGGTATTCCACACTTCAATGTGAAGTCAGAGGCAGTGAGAGCTAATCCCTTTCCTTGAATTACAGACTGGGTGTCAGAGGTGGGGCTGATTCTCCTGACGGTTTCCATGAGTCTGGGTTGCTAGAAATCACAGCAGCGTCTACCTCAGTAGCTTTGCCTGATTCTGATAGATGGCTGGGGATGAACTTGCCCCCAGGAGGAACAGGCAGGGAGTCGGTAATGAGGCTTGGACAGGTGGACCTGTCGCAGTCTCAGGTGCACTGCTCGGGGCACGGAATTTATACTTGTGGGGTTGGGAAGCAGCCTCAGAATGCAGGAAACTTGTTTTGGTCCCACATTTGGACATAGCTGACCCAAGACCAGGTGTGATCGGTGTCTCCTGGCTGAGGGCAGCGAGTTCCTTTTCATTCTTTCCCTTATACTTTTCATGCTCATGGGTGACTAACTTTCTTTTTTTTCTCATTCTTTTACTGATCTTTTCCTACTGGCCTATGGTTCTCATCCACTGAAAAAATAAAAATTAGAAAAGTTGAGAAGAGCATGAAAAACAGATTGAATGTGAGAGACTTTCCTGAACACAGAAAGGAAGGTGATCAGCAAACTAGTAACGTGTCCTTCATGGGAGGGGAAATTTTCATCGTGCTTGTGTAAGTTTTGAGAAACAGGGTTCTGTGGATCACAGATTCAGTTCAAGTTAGTCTTGGTTATTATCTAAATATATTCTCTAGCCTAGAATTGTTAGGAACTGAGCAGGTCCCAGGAATTCCTAATGAAATACTGACTACTGCCACTCTCTTGCAAATGATTAGGAGGTTACAAAGGAGACAATAGCCAGAGTCAAATGTTTCTGTCAATAACAAAATCCACAAAGCAGATCCACATTGAATTGGGGCTTAAAGTGGTACAGCACAGAGAAAATACTCACCGAGGAGTAGTGGATGCTCCTCCTGAGTTTAGGACGCTGTGGAGAACTCCTTACAAATGCATGGCATGGCGAGTGCCATGGATATTATGCCTAAGTGGATGCATCCAGGAGTCACACGATGTAGTGCTAAAGAGTGCCCCAGGTTTGGGGATAAGAATTTCATTTTTGGCCTGGTTTTGCCAGTTTCCATGTTGGTGACCTTGGGCATGTTCCTTATGTCTCTAAGCCTCAGTTCAGTGCTTATGAAATCAGGAGTATAAGTGGGCCTTTGCCTTAGAGTTTTATGGGATTAAACGAGAAGATTAAGAACAGAAGCAGAGGGGCTGGGGATTTAGCTCAGTGATTAGAGTGCTTGCCTTGCAAGCACAAGGCCCTGAGTTCAATCCCCGGCACCACAAAAAAAAAAAAAAAAGTATATAAAAAAAAAAAAAAGAACAGAAGCAAATGCACCCTGAGTGAGAGCTCCATGAGGACCATGGACGCTGTGGCGGGGACTATGCGGTGAGTGGCTCCCAAACACAATTCTCTTTTCCCTGAACACAAGGTGAGGTGGCATTTCTCAGCCCCTATTACAGTTAGGTGGGACCATGGAGCTGAGTATTAGCCAGTGAAAGGGGAGTAGGTGGGAGCCACACGCAGTCCCAGACCTTGGAAACTGCCCCAAGAGTCTCACGTGCTGTCGCCCCTGACTCTGCTCATCTCAGCTGAGTGCAGCTCACTGGAAGAGACTCGTTGGTCATGGTGCAGTTTCAGGCTGGAAGCAGCTGCGTCCCTTCTCTGACTCAGTACACAGAGGATAGAACCCATCGTGGAGGAAAAAACCACTGCAAGAATGAGAAATACATTTCTGTCGTGTTTCAGCTGGGATACATGTTTCCGTGTGTTTGTGACAACAGCTAATCTGTCCTTCAAGAATATAGCACCACCTTGCCCTGATCAGGTGGCGGGCAATTGTCTCTCTCCCATCTGTCAGATGGGGCCTTCCTCACATGGCCTTTTGTCTCTGTGAATGATCAAGCCTGTAGATCACCATCACCATCACTATCATTGTGTTTATCATCATCGCCACCGTCATCGGCATCATCCCCACAACTAAATCTCTGCACTCACATGTTTGCCCTCTAAATAGACAGGGGTCCGATAGATACAGGTCCAAGGACTTCCTTTAGGCTCGGGTGGAGCCTGTATTATAGGAACGGAAGCAGTCAGAGTATACATGATCAAGTGAAGGTAGGAGGGAGTTTTGGTTATAATAAGTACCATGAGGAAATCAAACAGAATACGGATACTATGGAGGAGACTACTACCTTGAGTAGAGTGATGAGGGAAGGTATCTATGAGCATAGATCTGGAGGTGAAATAAAATAAAACTATAGCATGACATTTATAGCATGTATATTAACATCAACAGCACCAAGATGCAGACAACTTCTACCATGACAAGTTGGGAGTTTTGACCATGTGTTGAATTTTTCAATGCCTCCTTCCTTTTAAATATACTTCATTTTTAGAGCAATTTTAGGTTACAGCAAAGTGGATTGGAAAGTACAGAGTGATTCTGTCTACTCTCTGCCCCAACACATGCATAGCTTCTGGAACCATCAGTATCCTCCAACAGAGTGGTGTACTTGTTGCCGTTAATGAACCAACATTGATCATCTTTGTCACCTAAAGTTTATAGTCCTCTTAGGGCACACTCTAAGGGTTTTAATGAATGCATAGTGATGTGTATCTATCACGATAGCATCATAAAGAATAGCCTCACTGCCCCCCAGATCCACTTCTTTGTCATCCATCCCTCTCCCCAAGCCCTGGAAACCACTGATCCTTTAAGGACTCCATCACTTTGTCTTCTCCACAAAGTCAGATAGTTGGAATCATACAGTATGTAGCCTTCTCAGATTGGCTTTTCTCACTGAGTAATGTGCATTGAAGTTTTCTGCATGTCTTTTTATGACTTGACAGCTCATTTCTTTTAAGCATTGAATAATATTTCATTGCCTGGATATAACACCATTTGTTTTTCCATCCACCTACTGGAAAACGTGGTTGCTTCAGGTTTTGGTAATTATGAATAATGCTTCTATAAACAACTGTGTGCAGGTTTTTGTGTGGACATTTGTTTTCAACTAATTTGGATAAATCCAAGGAAATTGCTGATTTATGGTAAGAGTATGCTTAGCTGTGCAAGTAACAGTTAAAGTGTCTTCCAAAGTGCCTGCATCATTTTTCATTCCCATCAGCAGTGAACGGGTGTTCCCATTTCTCCACATCGTGGGCAGTATTTGGTGACGCCAGCGTGCTGAACTTTGGTCATTGCAATTGGCCTGTAGTGATACCTCCCTGTTGCTGTGGTTTGCAATTCCCCGATGTCATGATATGGAACATCTTTTTGTGTGCTTATTTGCTACCTGCATAATTCTCCAATGACATGTTTGCTCAAGTCTTTTGACCATTGTTTAGTCAAACTGTTCCTTTTCTTACTATTGAGTGTTAATGATTCTCTGCATATTTTGGGTAATAATCCTTTATTAACACATCTTTTGCAAGTATTTTCTCTCAGTCTATGACCTGGATTCTCATGGTAGAAGCAATGGTTTCCACAGTGAAGTTGTATGTTTGTATGTATATTTGTAATTTTTGTTCACCTATTTTTTTATTTTTATTTTATTTTATTTTAAACCAAGAACATGTATTGGTACATTCTACATACAATGGTCACATTCATTACATTAATTCTGTACCTATACATGATGTATCTTGGTTCTCCCCCCTCTCCCCCCCTCCCCTCTGCACCCTCCCTCCCTATTTACAGCAGGTTCATTCATCATTTTCCATATTTTCCCTTTC